>BDMV01000007.1:46556949-46772435 GCA_008326285.1 Oryza officinalis
ATTGTCACGCCCGGAAATTTTCCCAAATTTCCAGACCATTTTGTGTATTAAGTCCCTGTCCAGGCATCAACCAGGGTACACAAAACGACAAATCAATAAACAGACCCAAACGTAAATAAAGCGACAAATACTTACAGAAGAGGCACTTAGTCCTCACACCGAAAAGAAAACAGCAGCGGAAAGAGGCGATCCTAGCGGGGCTTCAGCTCCACTCCACAGGCAAACTCAACTGGGGTCTGAGCCTTGGTCCTCTAACTTCATCTTCAACTCAGAAGTACTAAACTTCTGAAAAGGGGGAAAAATAGCAAGATTGAGTACAACCACCGTACTCAACAAGCCACACCAATGATGCAGACGTGCACAGGGGAGACAAAGGGAGGCTTGCGGCTATTTGCAGAAAAGCAGTTGAAAACCTTTATACTTTAAAAACAGTAAAACAGTTGTTTAATTAAGGCAATATTAATTCTCCACTGAACAACGCTACCCCACGTTGAACAGGCCCAACCAATCCACCTGAACTACACCAGTTCATTGAGACAAATTATTAAGGGTGAGACTAATCATGGTGAATCTGGTCAATCGCCCATAACCGCGGGCACGGCTATTCGAATAGTTTTACTCTGATCAGAGGTGCGCAACTGTACCCACAAGACACGATCCACCGTATGTCACCGTGCCATGCCTGACACGTTACCATGCGAGTGACCGTGACAAGATCCTTCACATAACCCTCCCTAACCAATCGTCCCCACCACGGGTTTCGCCCCCACCTTTAAGTCCAAGGTAGGCAGCCCCCCCTCGTGCCACGGTGAATCCGGCAGCCGATCAACGGGTATGTCCCCCGCCGACCCAACTCCATCACGCCCACCCTCGTCTGGTACGTCGGCTAGAGACGGGTTATACTACAGATCCAGCAGTTGCCCATTCTTGCTTGTGGTAAGCACTGTAAGTCTTCCAGGGTTTCCCATGAAGGTCTTAATTGCCATGGGCGCGACAAGCAAAACCATGCACCCACAGCCCACCATTAAGTCATATTTTAGTTAGATAATTACGACCAATAAAACATGATCAGATGTTTCGAGCACACGGCTCAGCTAGAAACCAAAAGTAGAAGTGTAATTATCCCATCAAATGAGCTAGTGGCAATTAAGCATGGCTAAGCATATATAATTCTAGCAAAGTCAACATAAATGACATAAGCTAGTCAAATTATCACCCACAGTTAACAAAGGACGGTAAACAAGTAAACATGGCACAAGCGAACGGATAGGTAAACCCTATTCCCATGTAATTAGCAAAACATGCACTTTATTTGCAAACGTAAAACATTTCACAAAATGGTACGGGCCGAGCTGGGCCGGAGGGAGAGAGGAAGGAGGCTTGAGGCCGCATGGGCCGCGGGAGAGAGAGAGGGGTTTTGGGCCGGAAACGGCCCAAAACAAAAGGAGACCTTTTTAATTTTTTTTCAATTAATTTAATTGATTAAATGACCTTTGTGACTTTAAAATTATTTCTTGAGCTCCAAAATTTCACGAAAAATTTTGGAGAGTATTTTAAGGCACAGAGAATATTACAAAAATATTTCCGGCCATGATTTTTAAAGGAGAATTTTAATTTCCTTGCTAATTTCACTTGTTTAAATTGCTTTTGATTTTTATTTAATTTCTAGAAAATGTATTATTAGGTAATTTTTATTCCCGATCGAAAATCGGGGTGTGACAGCCGCTGTCGTCGTAGCCACAGTCACCTCCGCCGTAGCAACCTCCCCCGCTGCCGTTGTAGCTGGGGTAGGATCCGCCGGAGAGCGCGCCGCCGCCGTGCAAGGTGACATCAACGGCCTTGGTGATGAAGCTGAACCCCTTCTGCCCTCTTCTTCTCAGCCATCCCTTCTCCCTCCTCGAGCTCCTCGCCGGTGGGCTACCGCTGTTGCTCGAAGCTCCTTGTCGCGTCAACGCGACCGCGACGGCAGAGATGGAGGCAGACGCAGTGCGTGACAAGGAGAGGGGTGGCGGCCACCGGCGGTAGACCCATGGGGGCGAGAGTGGAGGAGGCCGTGCCTCTCCACGCTGCCCTTATCTCCGTCGGGCGTCGCCCTTCCTCCCCGCTGGCCACCGTCCTTCTCCCCACTGCTCGTCGGCCGTCGTGCTTGGAGAGAGGAGAAGAGAGAGAAGGGAGAGAGATGAAGAGTAGGGAGATGGGGAGAGAGGAGGAAGAAGACCACTCGGGAGAGAGAAGAGGAGAGAGAAGAGGAGGGAGTGTGAATGACATGTGGGGCCTATGTGGGCCCCACCATTTTTAAATTATTTTTTTGGTGTAACTGACATGTGGGCTGACAGTTTTTATTATTTTTCAGATCAAATTACCATGTAAGCGCCACGTCAATGCCACGTAAGACAAGGACCAAGTCAAAACCAGCCACGTAGGCGCCATGTCAGCCAAAATCGTCATCCAAACCGCCGAGGACCTCGACTGCACCGGTTTTGTAAGTTGAAGGACCTATTGTATCTGGTATTGCGGTTCAAGGATAAAAATCAGATTCATTGTAAAGTTAAGGGACCTTAAATGAATTTATTCCTAGTAAGGGCACGGGCAAGGACTCTCTATTAGGAGTAGTCTTCATTCTTGTAGTTTCTTTTTCCAAAAAAATAAAATAAATCAGGATCTTGTTTTTCACGGTTCTCATCTTTGCAATTCGCGATTTTCAAGTTAGTTAAGACCATGATTTGGGGTTAGCATAATACTCTCTCCGTTTCATATTATAAGTCATTTGACTTTTTTCTTAGTCAAACTTCTTTTAAGTTTGACCAAGTTTATAGTAAACCATAGTAATATTTTCAATACAAAACAAATATTGAATCAAAATATAAATTTAATTAAACCAATTTAGTGTCATAGATGTTGGTAATTTTTTTATAAACTTGGTCAAACCTAAAGAATTTTGATCAAGAAAAAAATCGAACGACTTATAATATAAAACAAAGGGAGTAGTGATTACCTTTGTAATTGCGGCTCGAATCTATCTGATCTTTATCTGTTTTCTCAAAGAATGAAAAAACACCTTGTTGAAACCCTTTATGAAACAAATAAAATCTGTTATCGAAATTCTTTGGACTTCTAATGAATCGAAAAATTGAATTGTACATCCTTTAATTTTTTATAAATATAAGGTTGTTAATGCTAAAATTTGGTAAGATTCTCTAGTGGATTCAGTTAAGAAAAGAAATTGAGCAGCCGATGGAAGTTTATCCAGAAGAGACCGAGTTCAAGAAGGAATCGTGAAGACCATGATATGACAACTTAATTTATTTATTAATTAGACAAGATTTATTTTTAAGAAAGATTGCTTAGAGCCTGATCAGGACTTGTATCTTTTATTTTATCTTTAGGAAAATGTGAGTCGTGTCCAATAAGGACTCTTATCAGCCTATGGGTATAAATATGTACACCTGCGGTCTTTGTAATTTATCTTTCAGATCAATATACATCTATTTTCGGCGCATTGCCTCCCTCTTATGAGGTTTTATTTTGACGAGTTCTTATTTTCGTGCATGAGCTGCATCGATTGAGTTCGATCTTCGACAAGAAGTAAGTTCCGTTATCTTCACTTGCACTGGCGTGGCTAGGACTTTCTCGGTTGAGTCCAATGTTCTAATCGGGCCAACACAAGTGTTGCCTATCTGGTATATCATCTCTATCTTTAGTTTCATTACTGTTTATAGTCACATCGGATTATTTAGGACTTTCTCGGTTAGGTCCGATATTCTGATCAAGTTGATGTTTCTTTAAACATAATGTCGCTTTAGATAGATTTGTTATATCCATCACATTAGACAAATTTATCGGCTCATGGAGTATTACATTATCATATACAATCTTGTGCTACGTCGGTTAGGTCCGACCTACTATATTGTTATTGATAATCTAAGTCTTGTTAAGCCGATAAGTTTATGTTAATGTTTCATCAAAGGGTTAGCCAATTTTATCTGATGTGTTAAATTTCTCTTTGATGGTTTTACTGTCTTGGTTAAATTTAATACCTGACCACTTTGATTGGTGTCATATTGGCTTGCTTAAATCTATCTTGCAATTATCAACGTTATGCTGCATCGGTTAGATCCGACTTATGAGGTTGTGGTTGTAAGTTAGATTTATTTGAGTCAATAGACATCAATCATTATTTTATCGGGGTTTTAGCCGATGAGTTATCTAAATGTTGCATCGGCTTATAAGAATTATATACAAGTTGGTTTTAGCCGATTGCAACAAAGGTTTCATTGATTACTTAATCATTTGAATTTAATAACATCGGACTTCTAGCCGATGTATGCTTTAACCATCGGATCATCTAATATTCTATATCATATCGATCGACTGGTTTGTTAGATATTTGATTCATTATGTTTATGGATATCTACTTTGTCACTTTTATATCGGGCGATTGGTTTATTATCTAATTACATCAGCCGATTGTCTTTATATCATTATTTATTCAAGTGTCAGAATCTACGCTGGACATATAGCCGATTGTTCAAAACCCTATCGACAACGGCTAATATTGACATCGGCTAGTATCACTACATCGGCTTGTTAGCCGATCGACTATTTGATCGTCAGTTTATATATTTTGTCAGTTACAGGATTAAACTAACTGGCACGCTCGCATCTCATCAAAGTTTAGGACATACACTGAAGCTAAGCAGATCTCCCAGGCCTTCATGTGCCACATGTAGGATATACATCAACACATCTTTTGGCACGCCTAACGGGATAGATTTTGCATCAACAAAGGTGTCCTATGGATAATAATTTGACTCAGGACTATATAACCGATCGATCTATAAGACCAAGGCAACAATTAATAGTGGTAGTGAGTAGTGACATGGGTGATTCTGAAGAGATGACCACACAACTGGTAGCATGTGATGCCAACACAAATGGGTCCAATAATAGATAGAATGTTTGTGTAGGATCGAATATAAGAACCAAGCCAATCAGAGAAGGGTGAATGGCTGGAACACCAAAAACCAAAAATTTTTAGCGGAAATCAAAGTTACCTCGAAGCAACAAAGTTATCGGCATAGCCGGTCTGACCACACCTATGCCTCTGGTCTGACCGGTGTTGTCCGACCGGTAGGACCGTTGTCTCCCTCTGCTATCTTCTTGCCGCCACCAGTCTGACCGGTTCCTCGCCACCGGATAGATCGCTGCCACTCCGCCAGTTAGACCACCCAATGAACTCTGGTCAAACCATCGAGATCTAGAAAAACACGTATCGTCGAAACTTTTGAAAATATATCAACTTTATTGTGTCAATATCTGTTTAAAAAGTGCATCTAAAGCACTCCTCTCTCAACTCCCGAGCTAGGATTTAAACCTCGAAGTAAACCCTAACTTTTTTCTCCCAAAAAGTCTATCTCTTCTAGCCTCAACCCCTCTTCTATTTATATCTACAACTTGGCTGTCTCTAGCCACGAAACCAACTAGAACTAGGACTCCTAATCACATAGGAAACCTATTAAATCAGGGAAACAACATCCCCATACAACTTCACACTCCAATCTTTCCAAACATGGACTCCAATCTAAATTTAACTCCTCTTTTCATACGCATACAACATCACGTGTATGCCATATGGAATCCTTCACCTTCACGTGCATTATTCTCTAGCCTGAGCATCCCACGTGATATCCTTGACCGTCTAGACCTCAACTTCTTCCAAGTCTAGTCCCGATCCATCACCGGCTATACTCCCATGACCTTAAGCAACACCTGCACATGAACAATAAAAAAACTTCATATCTGAGTACAAGTTCGCACCAACTTGACTCACATCAGCACACAATAGTATCACATATGAATAAAAACCACCTAGAAGTCGTAAACATGAAGCAATATAGAAATTGCACGAAAACAACCCGAAACTGACTCTTTCCCGCCGGTCTGACCATCGGGCTACCCGGTCAGACCGCCCGGATACCTCCGATCTGACCGGACTGTGCCCTACACTGTTCACCGATAGAAAACACTACTCATCGTATTTTCCAAGACACTCACCTTTGACAATTTATTCATCATCTAGATTAAATCAACACCTTGATTTCACAGTTTGTGCATAGGCCAGACCCATGAACACGTATTGGCCTGGTCCACGTACATTTGGTTCGCTGCAAGAAACCATTCTATAAAGTTTATCTCTACTATTATAAAAATTAAAAATATTTTTACCAAGATTTTGATACTTTATCCATGTTTGAGTTAGTTTTAATCCATATCTAAATCTATATACCTTACTTTAAAAAATAGGAGAGATTTTTTTGTCTATCGTTGTCCGCGTTCGCATTGCGCGCGCCTCATCTGCCCCGCGTTTTCCGTCTGATTTGTCTGTCCTATGTCCTGGCCTTATTCGCTCTCGTGCGTTAGTAGATCAAAAGAAGACGCAACAGGGCTCTCTGATTGTGAGCAGAGCAAACCCTCTTGATCTTGATCAGCCAACACAGAGGTAGCCTCCGGAGGCAACAGGGCTCAGAAGAAAATAGGGAGTGTTTTCGAACCTTTCTTCCATCCTGCAAGCTGCAATCTTCCGATGGAATAGCAAAGGGGTCGCTGATCACGTCGCATTACCGCCGGACTGCCAACAATTGATTACTGTTTCTAAGGCTTATTGTTCCTAGCTTAGCGCTGAATAGAATTCAGAAAAGAGCATGCACTAAAGGTGGATTTTTTACAATTTGGTCTTTTACAAAAACTTATTTTTTAAATAGATCCCTGAAAAAACTTATCCCAGGAATGATCCTTTTTGGGACGCTAGATTGACTGGCGCTGTGGTTCAATGGGACGACGCTAGGGATGCTGACACCTTCCCCCTGCCACCGTGGCATACCCGACACTGACGTGGCCGAAGAAGGGCGCCAACAATGTCTGATTCCGAATCCGTATGAAAAAGATATGATTGTTTTATGGAAGGATACTCGAGTTATGCTTGTTTTGGCGGCAGACTCAAAGGCAATCAGATTCCAAGGAAAAAACATATCTTGCACAAACAAAAAGAGATTTGGTGGGCGACAGCAATGGTGGTGAGGCCGATAATAGTGATGATGGCGGCAAGAACTCAAAACTCTAAATGACGGAATGCTAAGACCAGCAACTCGACACAACGATGTAATAGAAAACTCAACAAACCCTAACTAAGCAGTACTAGTAAGAAAAGGCTCAAAGATTTATAGGACTACGAAAAACTAATCTATTAATTTTTTTTGTGGACTATAAGAAAAACAAAAACAACGAAGAATATGAAGTCTCTCACTGATAAACCTTGAGTGGATTGAGAAGGAGAGGGAGAGAGAGAGTGCAAGAGCGACGCTTGGGCTTGGGCTGAAAGAAAGGGCGAATGGGTGAGGGAGGGGAATGGGGTGGGGCCCGCACGGTTAAGTGTTGGGCATCACCTGGAGAAGCGCGCTAGCGATGATGGCGCCATGGTAAGGAGGGCGGCGCTAGCGATGATGGCGCTCTCCTACTGCCATGTCAACGCCGGGCCGTCGGGTTTGCCACTGTGAGAGGGGGATGGCGCCATCCCGTTGGACCACGGCGCCAGCCACTTTGACGCCTCAAAAAGGACCATTCCTGGGATAAGTTTTTTCAAGGGTCTATTTATAAAATAAATTTTTGTAAAAGACCAAATTGTAAAAAAATCAGTGCACTAAAGTTACAACAGTTTATGCAGATGAGATAAGCCATGCTCATTCACTTTCCGTCGTACTCCTAAGTCCATAATTTTCACTTTCTCAGAGCTGGAATTTACATCAAAGTTGCATTTAGTATCCGCACTCATCTAATTTTTATTTGCGTCCTGAAAAAATTTTAGGAGCACTTTAGGTGTACCGTTGGATCTCTTTTTTTTTAGCAAAACTCCTCAGTTTTGATATTGGGAAGAGTATAGGGTGACTCTTGACCATGCTCTTAGATTTATAATCAGCTACAATGCAATCCTGATCGAATTGGAATACGGATCAAATGATGCAGCTTGGGTTTTTCAACTCCTAGGTGGTCCATTAGTAATCTCCTGATTAGTGCTGTCATTAACAAATTTAGAACTACTATTAAGTTTTCATTACCCACGCGACAAGTCCTATATATTTTTCTATCCCCCATTTATTAGTGCGAAGTGATTTTAGGGAGTGAGTGAAGCGAGCGCCTCACATGCTGCACAGGTCAATGTCATGATCCATATCATCAAAATACTAAACATGCAAGATCGTAATGATCCTAAACGATTAGTTTTTTCATTGTAATGCACGAGCATCCACTACTACAGAGAACATTTTTCTGTACGGGGGGGGGGGGGTTTAGGTTCCATGCGGGCGACCTGTGGGCGCGCCTGCAAAAATCGCCCCCCTGAGGGCAGGTTAATCAGCCGCATGCGAAGATTCATTATCGCATGCGGCTGCTTAAGACGGCCGCATGCGATAATAGGCCTATTATCGCATGCGGCCTATTATCGCATGCGGCCGTCTTAAGCAGCCGCATGCGATAATGAATCTTCGCATGCGGCTGTCTTAACAGACCGCATGCGATGATGGGCCCATATATCTTGCAGCTAGCCCGAACTTCACCATTTTAAACCGAGCTCTTCTCTCTCCTATGCATGCAACAAATAGAGGGGAGGGTTTAGGTTCCATGCGGGCGACCTGTGGGCGCGCCTGCAAAAATCGCCCCCTGAGGGCAGGTTAATCAGCCGCATGCGAAGATTCATTATCGCATGCGGCTGCTTAAGACGGCCGCATGCGATAATAGGCCTATTATCGCATGCGGCCTATTATCGCATGCGGCCGTCTTAAGCAGCCGCATGCGATAATGAATCTTCGCATGCGGCTGTCTTAACAGACCGCATGCGATGATGGGCCCATATATCTTGCAGCTAGCCCGAACTTCACCATTTTAAACCGAGCTCTTTTCTCTCCTATGCATGCAACAAATAGGGGGGAGGTTTTCAACTCGAAATCTTTGCTTAAAGTTTATATGAAATGTGAAGAACTCTCTCTCCTCCTTCATTTGGCTCCATTTTTATTAAATTTCGTTGGTGGAAATTATAGTTTTTTTAAAATTTTGACAAGGTTTGTTTTAGCTAGTTTTTGCAAAATCTAGCTTCAAAATATATGTTTTGATGTGTAAATTTTGGATGTAAACACTTGTACATACTAGTTACTTGTATTGTTGTATTTTTCTGATGGATATATATATGTATTTACACGTCTTTATAAAATACCTGTGGTCTATTATTTGTGTCTGTAATTTTATTGTCTTTATATATAGATGGATCGGTCGTCATGGATGTATGAGATGTGGAGAACTCAGCCAATATTTATGAAGGAAGCATCTAAATTTATTGATCAGGCTAAGGCGCATGCTTTGAGGGAGAATATGGCAAAAAAATTTTGTCCGTGTCGTCATTGCAAGAATCAGAAATTGCTGGTAGATCATGGTGAAATTTTGGGACACATAATGCAACATGGATTCACCGCCAATTATAAGGTTTGGACCTATCACGGGGAAATTGCCGATCCCCAAGATGACGATGAAGAGTTAAGTCCGGAGATGAATGAGGCAGAGAATTTTATAATCGAAGACATGTCCCGTGAAAGGATAAATATAGACGTGTCCACAGATAGTGATGATTTTGAGGGCGGTTTTGATATAGAAGATATGCTACGCCATGTCGAACCTGAGGTTCTAGCAGGTAGATCACGAGGGTTAGAGAATTGGCAGGTACTGGAGAAGGCATCGAAGGATCTTCTTTACGATGAAACGAACGGATGTGATAAGGATTTCACGGTACTGCATTCAGTGCTTGAACTTCTGAGATTGAAGGCTAAACATGGATGGTCGGACACAAGTTTTAATGATCTGATGAGCTTGTTGAGTGTGTTGCTTCCTAAGCCTAACTTCATACCTTCGAATACATATCAAGCGAAGAAACTCATATGTCCTTTATCTCTTGGTGTTGAAAAGATTCATGCTTGTGGGAATCATTGTATATTATACCGCAAAGAATATGCAGACTTGGAAAGTTGCCCAACGTGTGGCACAAGTCGGTATAAAACGGGAAATGGGCCCGTTCACACAGAGTCTACCGACTCAGATTCATCGGAGCGTAAGCGAAGAAAAATTCCGTCAATGGTGATGTGGTACCTACCAATTAAGGACCGCATGAAGCGTCTGTACTCAAACCCGACTGATGCTAAGTTGATGAGATGGCATCAAGAGGGCCGAAAGACAGACGGTATGATTCGACATCCTGCCGATGCTCGCCAGTGGAAGACATTTGATGCAAAGCACTCAGAATTTGGTAAGGATCCAAGGAATGTAAGGTTCGCGTTGAGCACTGATGGAATGAACCCGTTTGGTGATTTAAGCAGCTCACACAGCACATGGCCAGTTCTTCTCACAATGTATAATCTTCCAACATGGATATGTCAGAAACGAAAGTATATTCTTCTCACTATCCTCATACAAGGTCCGAAGCAACCTGGAATCGATATAGATGTTTTTCTTGAGCCTTTGATGGAGGACATGGAGGAGCTATGGAAAGAGGGGTTACGGCTGTGGGATGAGTTCAAGCGGGAGCACTTCAATCTACGTGCGATCATATTCGTTACCATCAATGATCTACCTGCAAACTTTTCATTATCCGGTCAGATTAAAGGGAAGACTGGGTGTCTGATATGTCTGGATATGACTTCGTACAAATACTTGACGTCGTCTAAGAAGACAGTGTACATGCGACATCGACGGTTTCTACCACGAAAACACAAGTATCGTAAGATGGCCAGATTGTTCGACAAGACAGTGGAGAACGAGACTGGCCCTGAAACACGAAGTGGTACTTACGTGTATGATATAACAAAGAATATTAAGGTTGTATTTGGCAAGGGAAAGAAGAAGACAGCAAAGAGGAAGAAAGTTGATGACGTGGAGAATACTACATTGCCATTCAAGAAGCACTCAATTTTCTTCAGATACTTAGATTACTGGAAGGACCTAGAGATCCGTCATGCAATTGATATTATGCACCTCGAGAAGAACGTGTTTGATAGCACCATCGTCACCTTGCTGGACATCCCGGGTAAGACGAAGGATGGACTGAAGTCACGTAATGATCTTGTAAATTTGGACATAAGGCATGACCTTCGCCCAGTAGAGTTGGCAAATGGAAAGACCAAGATACCTCCTGCTTGTTACTCGTTGACACTTGAAGAGAAAAAAGCCTTCTGTAAATGCTTACAAGGGGTGAGAGTGCCTATTGGTTTCTCATCGAACATCAGGAAGCTAGTCTCAACGAAAGATTTGACCATTTCCGGATACAATGCGCACGACTACCATAGGATGCTAACGGTATTCCTACCAATTGCTATAAGGGCAGTCAAACCTGTCCATACCAAGGTGGTTATAACAAAGTTGTGCTACTTTTTCAATCGAATCTCACAAAAGGTATTTGATCCTCTCGAATTAGGTCCCCTTCAGACATTTGCTGTGGAGACCGTATGTCAGCTGGAGATGTATTTCCCACCATCATATTTAGATATGATGGAGCATTTGATCGTTCACATCGTCCCTCAGATTATTGAACTTGGTCCCTTATACTTACACCAGATGTGGGTGTATGAGCGTTACATGTCGATCCTCAAAGGCTATGTACGCAATCGCGCTCACCCCGAAGGATCAATGATAGAGGGATACACAACTGAAGAGGCGGTCGAGTGTTGTATGGATTACATAAAGGATGGTAATGCCATTGGGATTCCTGTGCATCGACACAAAGGGAGATTATCTGGAAGGGGTACTGTTGGTAGGAAGCAGTTTTTCGATAATGATTACAAAACAGTGGCCGTGGCACACAGCAGCGTTCTACAACAGCTCGCTATCGTCGAGCCATTCATTGAGCGACACCTTGAAGAAATCAAAGCTTGCTTCCCAGGACGATCCGCCGATTGGGTTTCAAGAGAGCACAGGCGTCGATTTCCTCAATGGTTCAAAGATCTAAACCTGCCAGTCGGTGATTGTACGGAGCAACTTACTTTACAAAGATTGGCAAGTGGGCCTTCAAGTATTGTCAACTCATGGCAAGGGTATGACATCAATGGTTTTACCTTGTACACGAGTACGAAGGACAAGAAAAGCGTCTCACAAAACAGTGGGATTCGTGTCGAAGCGATCGACCCAACTGGTGAAAAGAAGTTGTATTACGGGACCATAAAGGAAATATGGGAACTCGACTACGGCCTGAACATCCAGATCCCTGTGCTCCATTGTCAATGGGTGAAAGACACAACAGGAGTTTTCGTGGATGACTATGGGCTAACGATAGTCGATCACAGTAAGATAGGCCACAAGGATGATCCTTGGGTTTTAGCAGAGCGTGTGGCTCAAGTGTTTTATGTGAAGGACCCTTTGGATGAACGGATGGATATTGTCGTGGACGGAAAACAACAGATCGTCGGCATCGACAACATCGAAGACCCCGCTGATTACAACCAGTTCGACGATGTACCATTGTTTACCGATCTTCCTATGCGAATTAAGAAGGTCGAGCGAACCATCGACGAAGCTAATATGTCGTACGTTCGATCAGATGGTATCGCAAAGATAATTAAGCTCTAGTTCTTTTGTAACCTTTAGTTGTCGTGGTGTTCTAAATTTATCGGGATGAATGAAAGTGGCCCACATTTCGAACTGCTAAACGTTGTTTTTTTTCTACATGTTTTTATACGAAAGTTTCTTTAAATAATCTTATTAATCCATTGTTATAAATAATTTACTACATATTTAGGATGTATTTTGAAAATATTATGTGTAATAAAAAAATTTAGTTGTACCAATGAAGTTTACTAATATGGGAAAATAATTTTCGCATGCGGGCCCTTAAGATGGCCACATGGAAAGAACATTATCACATGCGAATTGTGAGATATGTATGTCTGATATTTTTTTTTGCAATGTGAATTTAAGAATATATATGTGCGAATATGTCGAACAGTGAGATATGTATGTCTCAATATATATGTGTGAATATGTCGAACAATGAGATATGTATGTCTCAATACATATGTGTGAATATGTATGTTTGCATTCTGGAAGGTTATGATGCCTAGCTTGTACATTTGTCACCTAAAAAATATATATATTTGTCTAAGAGCTTAACTAATTATTATATATTTGGCTACACAGAATTAATATGCATATATAGTAATCCGATTAACATATGTTTGTGTGAATATATATATAATAATTATTTGCGGCAAGGCTCCAAATGGAAGGATTTATATTACT
Organism: Oryza officinalis; assembly: GCA_008326285.1. Taxonomy (NCBI): domain Eukaryota; kingdom Viridiplantae; phylum Streptophyta; class Magnoliopsida; order Poales; family Poaceae; genus Oryza; species Oryza officinalis. Next base: position 46,570,273 of record BDMV01000007.1, read on the forward strand.
AGCGTATATATCTTGCTGTGTACTGGATAGCTGTCAGTACATCTTTTCAATATCTTGTGTAGATTTGCAACCTATATGTATGTGTGAATTTATATTACTAACAATATATATATGTGTAGATTTGCAATATCTTGTCAGTACATCTTTTACAATATATATGTATGCGTGAATATATATGTATGTGTGAAATTTTCATGTGAGAATATGTATGTGTCAATTTGACAATATATATGTATGTGTGAAATTTTCATGTGAGAATATGTATGTGTCAATTTGACAATATATATGTATGTGTGAATATGTATTTGTCAATTGTACTACACAGAATGTTCCCAAAATATATGTGTGTGAAATATTCATTTTGGAATATATATGTCTGAATATGCGTCTATTCGAAAATACGATAATAAATCATACGAAATATAATATCAAATACGATAGAATATTAATTTTGCTGTTGGAAAATTTGTTTTCCCAAACGGTCCACTTAATTGGACCGCATGCGAAAATCTATCTTCGCATGCGGCTGCTTATATCGGCCGCATGTGAAGATCGGTTTTCGCATGCGGCCGTCATAACTGACCGCATGCGAAGATCGATCTTCGCATGCGGCTGGCCCGGCCGCATGCGCAAATGGTGATCTTCACAGACCTTTTCGCGCATGCGGCCCGGCCAACCGCATGCGAAGATCGAATCCGCCCGTCTGCAAAAATCATTTCTGTAGTAGTGTATCTTTTCTAGCACATAGTTTTTATAGAAACTTTTTATTTAGGAACATTCTACATAAAAATATTTAGATCTCCTGCTTCTTTCTACATTAAAAATATTCAAATCTGAATCGGACATATAAACTTTCAGTGTATAAACTATCGATGTATAAACTTAAAGTATATATAAACTTAGAAAAGAAAAGGAGACCGCCTGGTGAAAAAGCACGGCCGTTTCGCACGAGTTTACCGCACGCGAACGTTTTTAAATTAGTCTTTTTGTGTCGAGGCGGCATTAAAGTGTATAAAGTTTCAGGATACAGGTAGAATTTCAATTTTCATCGAGGAAACCATACAGTCATCAGTTATCGTACGTCTTTTTCCGTTTGAGATGAAGTCATCGGCCATGCATCAACTATGTCATAACTATATATGGACTCAATGAGTCATTAAGAGTCCACAGCAGGAATTTTGCAGCACAAATGATGGGTCATGCCGATTGGTCGAGACAGCTGACGATATATATGCCGAGATGGCCAAGCCTACGACGTGATAAGAATTAGTTCCTTGGAAGAAGAACACACCACTCACCAAAGCGTATTCCGTGGGAGAGCACTGCTGAACTGAAATTCCTGGTCCGATGAATGCCTACTTGCACAAAGATGAGACCAAAGGCCACTGCTGAACTGCAGTAGAGGCAAAAACGAGCGAACAGAGGCGAAAGCTACGTATAACAACGCCGACTTGATAGCCGTCACCTGCCTTGCCTGCCTGCCTACCTAGGGTTAGAGACTTTTAGACGAACGAACGTTTCAGAAATTCAGAGTCTGATGAAACGAAAAAAGTTGACGGGTTGTCGCTTCAATGCTGGCTCCCTTCCGGATCAGGCTGCCAGAGTACGAGTCACCAATCCACTAAGGCACAATCAGCATCAGAATTTCCATTTTTTTCCCTCTCTCTGATGCGGTCGACTTCGTTGTAGGGCTCGCGAGGGGAACACATAGTTCCAGTAGTCTCACTCTGAAGCGAGCCTCACGTACAAACAACCAAAAGAGGGCTCCAAATCACTGCATAAAGATAAGCACAATCATTGTGGCTGTGAGTGCATCATCCACTTTAATTGGTTTAATTTCTGAGCAGTAGTTAACCTTCTGTTTTTGGTCTCAGCAATTTGGTCCAAAGCTAATGGCATTATGGCTAACAAGTTACAGGAGGAGGACTAGTGGCAGCTGCACTCACCTGAAGTCATCTGAAAGCCACTGATGATGTAGGCAATGTGTAGCCTGAGTAGGCTTATCTTTAATAGTACTCGTATTAATTAGAAAACGTGAGGCGTCTACGCCTGAGCCTGAAGAGACAAAAAGAGAGAACGTTTCAGATAAGTTCAGAAATCAGATATGATTTTTTTTAAAAAAAATGCGCCCATAGGCCATAGAACTCTTCAGTAAGCATGCTGTTTTGCCAATTAAAAGCAAAAGAGGAAGACAACTTCACTTGCAACGCATAACAGAATTGAAGTCAAGGTTTCTTTATGTGACTTTTTTTTGTTCAGTTAAAGGATGTCCTTCTTTCTATACATATATTCTTGTACTTCTATTGACAAGGACACTACAGACACACAAACAGTAGCTTCCCATATGATTGGTGCAAAAGAACAGGAAAATGACAAACCATGGAACTGTATGAGGATACTGAACTGTAGTACTGGATAGAGAAAGGCACAAAACTGTTATCCAAAGCAGGTTCAGACTTGATTAGGATTCAGGGATGAGCTGGACAAGAAACTGAACTTTATTGTAGCCGGACAGTATACATGAAAGGCACACCTTATGAAATATTTACTCTATCAAATATCAAGAACTAGAAAAAAAAAAGGGTAGAACAGGTAGTATAAATAAGAAAATCTTTGTTAAGAGGGAGCATGCTGGCCACCACTATAGGAAAATTGATAGCTAGCTAGGCAAAAAATAGAAGTATAGATAGGTGTGCAAACTAGAATATACCGGTCCACTTCAAACTGCTGATCACTTGCCTTTTCCCCTTGAATTATTGCCACTTGCACACCCCCAGCTTCTTTTTATAGCAAAGAAGAGGCTACCACAATAGCACAAACCTTGAGCAATCCACTCTTTCTTCTACTCCTAACAGAGAGAGTCAGGAATGGAGAGATCACCTGAAGTGGAGCAACACAAGGCAGCAAACCGAGCCGCTGAGGATGATAACACCACCTCGATTCCATGGCTAAAGCTGGGTGTCGATGCACTGACAGCAGAAGCAGGCAAGCTTCCGGTGGCGAAGCCGGTGGCGGCGCCGCATAGAACCTTCTCCTGCAACTACTGCATGAGGAAGTTCTTCAGCTCGCAGGCACTGGGTGGGCACCAGAACGCCCACAAGAGGGAGAGGTGTGCGGCGAGGAAGTCGCATGGCTTCCAGCAGATCATGGTTGGGCTCTCCCCAACTGCATCGTTTCTTCACCACATGAGGGTTAATCCTCACTCCACAATCCTGAAGGGACATCATGGTGATTCTGCTGCTGATGTTCTCGTGGCAAAATTCCAGGGAGGCCAGATGAGTAGCTGGCTGCCTTTTGCAGTTGAAGAAGGTAGAGGGTCAGTTTGGCCTGGGAGCTTCAAAGCAAGTTCTCAGGAGCAGAAGAAGTGCACAGAGGAAAATCTTGACTTGAGCCTGCGCTTATAAATCTTTAGCGTACAGATAGTTCACAATATATATATATATATATATATAATATATATATATATATATATATATATATATATATATATATATATATATATATATATATATAGCATTTTGTGGCAAATCTAATCTTTTTTTGTCATTTTTTCTCTATGGTGAGGAAGTTTCAGAAGTACTCATGCATGTTGAAGAACATGTCTGAACTACAGCTAATCTTAAATATAATAATTGAGAATCATAGTAGCAATATTAATATATGAGCAATTTTATTATCTTTGAGAAGGTATCGAGAGATACCGTATTTTCTAGTTTAAAAATGTGGTACCTCTAGATACTAGTTATCTCAAGATACTAAAATTTTTAGTGTAAAATATTGATACCTTGAGGTACTTTCTCGTAAGAATGACAACATTTCCTTTAATATATAATTGAAATGATAAACAAATGCCAACTTGGATATCAATCTATAATGAAGGAATTCATAATTAAGATGATCCATAGGCTACCATTGAACGATTCAGAATATGAAGTTCATCCCATCGATAAAATTTGTTTCGCAGCTAAAATTACATGCAAGACACTTGCTCCAGTAGATCGCACAAAACCAGTTGAATTGACCATACGTTGGCTGATAGCTCTATTATTGTGCATGTCATATAGCGCCACTGCTACTTGTGACTTGTGAAGAGACATGGATTCTATTGGCACTCTGACAGAGGATTCTAATACAAATGACGCATTCTTTGATTGGTTCATTAGCTAAAGCGTACATGGAAAGATCAAGAATCCATTCTTTTACTGCTGTGAGGCAAAGTGCGTACTGGGCATAGCATTAGAATCCTATGGTGAAAGCATAAGAACAAGCTGATCGAGCCGCAAAGGGACCATGATCAATAAGTGAGACGTGAGGTGGCATGAAAAATGTAGTGGCCTTAGGTCACGGACAAGTTGGAAATAGGCGGGAAAGTATAGTTTCCTCACCTAACCTGAGAACGAGATGAGCTCGAATTGTAAAATTAACTATATGATGTGATATTTTGCTATTGATAATGTCGTGTCCGGCTACAAGATTAGGACTGGCTTTTATAGCTATTAGAGGTACATATGAGATTACAGTCATACCCCTGTGGGTGCACAGAGAGTTAGATAATGCCCTTATAAAGTAGGGAACCCTAAGGGTATTTAGGTATATTTGTGTTGTTTCCTGAGGTCCCTGGTGTCAGCTTGCAAGAATGATGGAAGTGGTCCCTGCGGCATCCTGTAAGGGAATATTCTTTGCTCGATGGTGTGGCTTTCAAGCTTCACCTTCCTTGATCGAATGCTTTCTTCTTTTCTTGTAATAAGCTCGAACACTTCCTTTCTCTTGTAGCGGGCTCGAACACTTCTTTCCACTTGTAACAGGCTCGAACACTTCCTTTCTATTGTAGCGGGCTCGAACACTTCTTTCCACTTGTAACGGGCTCAAACACTTCCTTCCTCTTGTAGCGGGCTCGAACACTTCTTTTCACTTATAACGGGCTCAAACACTTCCTTCCTCTTGTAGCGGGCTCGAACACTTCTTTTCACTTATAACGGGCTCGGACACTTCTCTCCACTTCTAGTAGGCTCGAACACTTCTCTCCACTTGTAGCGGGCTCGAATACTTTCTCCCTGGCACCGACCATCTGGTGTTCACCTGCTACACTAAGTCGAAGAGTATTTCCCATAGGTAGTACGTAACCTCTTTGGATGGTGTGTGTGAGAGAGAAAGAGTTTTGGTCAAATAGGAGGATGGCGTTTACTTCCTGCTACAACAAAAAAATATCTATCAGGTCTCCATGTTTGTTTGGAAAAACTAAAATGGCAGATGAGAACACACAGGAGAGTAAAATATCAAGGCGTTTACCATTTCTCTGAACAGTTAATTACCATTGAGCTCTGCAGGAGCTTGTTTAGGTTAGGACATCCACAATGTGACCAAAAAGTAGTCCTTATAACTCTACTAGTAATCGTGCACATACAATGCACGTCATGTTAAAAATATTGATTCAATTCTATTAATAGTTAAAAACAACAAATTCATTATAAGCTACTAATGTTAACATGAAAAAAAGTGACAAATGAGGGCAATAAGGAAAAATCCCTCTTTGGTCCCTTTTGTTTCTGCTGCCCCATTTGAAAAAAAACAGTTTCAGTACTCACTTCACTGAAAGAAACTTTTGCAAGTGCCATCACTAGTTAAATCTTTGCAACTAATTTCATCTAAAATAAGCAACTATATCCTCTCGCCATAACAATTTGCAACCAACGGATAAAAACAATAATCCAGTTAAGGGTTAAGCTAATCAACATGTTACACTGTCAGTTCTGTCTAGGGATTAATACTTCAATACTATCCAATTACCCCCATTGTGCATTTGATATATATGGTTTGGCAAAACACTACAAGTGTAAATACCATGTGAAAAATGGGCACACATAGCACGATCATGTCGATGGGCATATAGAGTTTTCAAGTGCATAATTATATGTTTTTATATAATATACATCCCCCTCGACATATCAGAGCACAACATCAGTGCAAATGAATTCATGTAAAAAAAACTCTTGCAGTCGAGTCCAATTTGAAGAGGAATTGGACTGAAGCACATGTATTCACAGTAAGAAAAAACTATTGCCTAAGAGGTCAGCTTCGTTCACAGGAAAATATTGAGATGTCAGTTTGACAACTGAGACACAAATGAGTACGTAAAAGTATTCGTCATGAGCTCAACAACCTCCTTTGCTGCTTTGGTTCCTCCTAATTAATGAAGCCAAAACATGGATGTCACTACAAATTGCTGCATTCTCAACCACCAAGCCATCAACCTATGGGAGTAGAACCTCAATTGTCACCTGAAAAAATGGAACGTTCAAGAGTGAATCATCATCATCAAGCTAGTGCTGATCATGGGAGAGCAACTGGTGAGCATGTATATCCATCTGAACAATGTTGCAGTATATTTTTCACTTGTTAGTCATGACCCAGCATTCCAGCTGCTAAGAACTTACAATTAGTTGATGAAAGAACATGACAAAGCCACATAGTATTGGATCACACGTTCAATACATAGCCTGTGTTAACCAAACAAATCAAGATTGGCTCCCTTCTATGAAAACATTTGATTAATCCTAAATTACCTCAACCAAAAAGGAGTAGAAACAGCCAAAAATCTCTTTGATTGCATAGTAGACAACACCAGGTGCCATGGTGTCCTGATGGATTTGCTTCGACAGCCCAAACGTTTTTCCTGCATTTTTTGTCACATGAAAAAAAGTTAGATAAGTTCGCTAGATATGAAAAAGTGACATAAATTGTGATAGTTAATCTATATGTTTACTAAGTTTGCTAAGCATTTCAGAATCCAGAACACACCATGTCCAGAGCACTCATTGCAGGTGCAAGTAGCTAAGCAACATATTGTCGTCTTTACTTTAAATATCTTGTAATGAACGTGTGATACAATGCAATTAGCTGGTGCAAGTTGGAAGTCATGATCCAATTTCTAAGAACTTGCATTTAGTTGATAAAATATGTGAGAAATGGAATTCAGAACAATCATTGAGGTGTAAAAACCAATTTGAGAAGTAGACCATCAGCAATATATGGATTTGAGATCTATCAGACAAATATGAATGTGGTACCTGTTCTTATTCAGTTTATTTACAGCTTTGCAAATGAAGGAAAATATGGTGTGTATTTAGCTGTCTTTGCATATGATTATGATGTAGAGCCTCCCGCATTGTCTATTGAAGTATGTCAAGGCAAGCTAATGATTGACCTGAATACTTACAGGCACACAAGTCAAATAGCTCCCACCTGACAATATCACTTGTTTATTTGGAGCAACAATTGACATCAGTTCTGAAACCTGAAGCCAAAATAAACAAAGTCTGTTACTGCTCCTGACATGTGACATTAGTTCAGTCAAAAGAAAAAAGATTAGCCACTAAGTGTGATTGGAATTTTTGTATTGCAAAATTAAACAATGATTCTTTAACAGCTTATTGCTTGTATTATTATGCACCTTTGATACCATCAATTTCCAATCGTCTGCAGCTTCTGCTACAGTATGCAGCAAAGTTTCACCAAGTCAAGAGCTTCAGCTTGGTGGAAATCATATATATATATATATAATATATATATTATATATATATATATATATATATATATATATATATATATATATATATATATATATATATATATATCAATCTGATCAGGAAAACACACTTTTTTATTACTGAAATGACTTGCCGGGTTGGCCAAAGGATTAGAACGACCACATTTTATTACTGTTCCTTTGGTATTTTTTCTGAGAGGATAAAACATATGAAAACAATTCAAAATTTAGACAATTTAATTTTGTCAATGGAAAGGAAATGAATAAAGAAGAAGATTGTATATGTTCAAATTCAAATAAACATGTTTGCAAATTTTAATTACATCTCTACAAGTCAGAATGAAGGACGATTTCATTTGATTCCACTATTTGGTCCATGCGTAACAAATGCATAATCTACCCAAAAAATTGTATACTGTCAGCTTTGTGATTGTAACTTCCAGAAATTAGTGTTCTGGCATTTGCACTTAAATATAGCTACTGTTTGTATCACACAAATAACGCTCAACAAACGTATTAAAAATCTTGTATTTCCCGTGGCAAGAAGCTCAACTTGACAACATAAATGTATGATCAGGGTAGAAGGAAGATTGTACACAACTTGATGCACAGCAGAAACCCAAATAGATCCTGACAAAAATAACATACCAAGTTTGTCTTGTCACTTCAGCCTCAGATTTTCCATCATCTAGAACAATGGAAGCTTTAATAGACTTCACTTCTCTGAAATAATATGAGTTAGAAGCAGCTTTAGAGAAATTGTGAGGAACAGGGTCATTGACTATTAGATGTGTATATCAAAGAGAAAACAAGAAAAAAGTAGTGCAAAGATTCAACAAGTCTAGGGACTTCATGTGCACTAACTTCATCTGCCGTTAACTTTGCCTCATTGAAGCGACTTTGTGTGCATTAACAAACATACTAATAAAAAATTGCATACCTGGGCCATCGAGCTATCGGATCCGTCGCCGCCGGTGGGCTAGATCTAGCATCATGCTCTTCACCCCCTAAAGTCACTCGAGCTTGGAGGAGCCGATCTGGTCGGAGACGACGCAGATCGAGTCCCTGGCATAGTGGATGACGACCGATTGGGGAAGATAGGCGGCACCCAGCATGAGCGATGACTGTAGTTTTGGCGGAGGAGGGCTGTGGCGGCATGGGAGCGTTGCTGCAGACCCACTCGTAGCCACCACTGGTGGCCGTGGCCACGCGTCACTGGAGCAGCGGCGACGGAGTGTGCGTGCGGTCGTGGAAGGTGAGCTTGCTGGATGATCTGGGTGCAGTCCTGGGCGCTGGTCTGGCGGAAGGGGAACCAGCACGGCGCCGACGGGGGCAGGCAACGGTGGAGTGCGGCGGCGGCGGTGGACTGTGGGAGGGTGGAATCGGTGGATAGCGTAGAAAAAGCGGTGACGGGAGTGCGGGCGTGGATAGCGCAGTGGAGAGGAGGGGGTCGCCAAGGATGGAATTGGTGGAATTGGTGGAAGATTTCACCTAGCGGATTGGATGAGATTATTTGACCTGGCAGATGGACGGATGAGACGAGATGGGATGATTTCACCTATAGGATTAGGAGATAAAACTCCCTTTTATATTAGCATAGACATGGATACCTTTGTCATTTTGAGAGATGACATTAGAAAGAGTCATATGATAAGCTATTCATAGCTATAAAGACCAGGAACATATTCTATGTACACAAGCTTTTCATGTATACACCGTGCATACCAACTAATAATTTTTATTATTTTTTAAAAAATTGTATATGTACTTCTAATTCTAATAGTATTACACAAATGTGTAAATTATTAATCTCAAATTCATCATATTTTAGCCATTAAAAAAAAAAAATTCTGACGGTTTTAAGAGTATAAATTTGTTAGAATTTTATCTTTTTTTTCTCCCTAAATATAATGAATTTGAAGATAACACTTTACACATAGATGTAATACTACTAAAAGTATATGTATAATTTTTTCTAAAATTTTTTATGAAATTTGTTAGTTGGTATGTATGGTATTTACATGAGAAGACTTGTGTACATAGGATACGTTTCCCACATGTCAAAGACACGCATTTCTTTGACTTAACATCGGGACCATTATAAATACCTTCTTCGTTCCAAATTATACAACGTCATTGTTTGTATGAAAATCAAACTCGATAAATTTTAGCTAATAAGTATACTAGCAATATCTATCCTAAATATTATGCACGTTATATCACTAGATTTGTATTTTAAAATATCGACGTCTACTCTGCAGCCCAAAGCCCAAGACAGCGATGTGTTTAATCCAATTCAATTGAAAGTTTAATCCAATTCAATTGAAATTTCTACCAGCAGTTTTAAGATCCCAAACATATTTCGTAAGAATTTGACATTATTTTGGATTAGCAAATATTGAAACCCCAATAACGTTTCACAAGAAGAGATTAATTTTAGTTTCAGAGGTTACAATTGTAATCTGTTTTACTTTAGTATGCTTACAAATTTTAAATAATTTTTCAAAGATTTATTTAGTCAAAATTTGAACTTGATTTGGTTGGGGTGCGCCATGCCTAAGCTGTAGTGCAACGGCAACGCTCAAGGGCCCCAGTGGCAAGCCGGCCTAAGCTGTAGTGAACACCTAGGCGACGTTCGAGTGCCCCACTGACAAATCACTGTGATGAGTTCTTCCTCGTAAAAAATAAATTTAATATCAAAATGAACACATGGTCCACATATCAAATATTAAACTGATAAAAACAAATATCTTAGCTAAAAGACCGAGAAAGGTATGAGTTGCAACGGGGCAACCTCGCTCTTTTTTATAGTGTTCCTCCTGGCTGCGGCTTGAATTGACAAGGTGGTACTAAAGAGGAAAAAGTACACTGAAGGTCCCTCATCTTGTCACCAAATTACAAAATCATTCTTGAATCGTAAAACCGAATACAACACATTCTCCAACTTACAAAACCAGTGCAAACTAGGTCCCTTGACGGTATTGTTCCCGGTTTTGGCTGATGTGGTGCCTACGTGGCTCCTTTGATTAGGTCTTTGTCCTACATGACATTGACGTGGCGCTTACGTAACAATTTGATCTGAAAAATAATAAAAACCATGGGCCCACATGTCAATTACAAAAAAAAATAATTAAAAATGGTGGTGCTCACATGGGCCACACATGTCATTCTCAATTCCCCTCATATTCTCTCTCCTCTCTCTCGCGACGGTCTTCTTCCTCTCATCTGCCCCTCTCCCCTCTCTTCGTCATCTCCTCCCACGCGTGGACGGGAAGGGCAGGCGGCGGACAGGCGGGTGGGCGGCGAGGAGAACAGGCATGAGGAGCAGCGCGGCGGCGGGCGACCTCGTGCGCCACCTACTGCTCCTCCACCTCTACCGCGTGCCTCCGCACCTGGTTGCTGCCGTCGACCACCGCCGAGGCCAGCTCACTCTGGAGCTGCTGCACCGCGGAGGGGCCTTCGCGCTCGCCTCCTCCTGCTACTGAGGCCGCCCCCCTCGCGCACTTCACGCCGTCCTCCTCCTCCTCGTCCCCCATGGCTGCCGATGACATGGCAACGCTTGTGGTGACCGTTGTGGTGGTGGTCGTGATGGTGGACGCGATGACCGCCGTAGATCCGGTGAGACTTCATCCCTGGGGCCACCTCGTCGTCGTCCTCAGGGCTCACAAAGGAGTCCTTCATCCTCGGGAAGGGGTCGTCGCCGTTGCTGTTGCTGCTTGGCTCGCGTCGAATGAGGCGACGGCCATGGACGCGGGCGGTAGGTGGTGAAAGCAGGCGATGACCTCGACGACGGGTTTTCCCGAAATCCACCTCTGCCATATGCCATTGACGAGCTCAGGCCATGACTCGCCGCCGCATCCTCTTTTCCCTCCTTCCTTTTGGTGAGCCTATCCTCTTCTTTCCTTTCCTTGCCTTCCTAATACCCTAGCTAGCTTTCGCGCATGGCTGCACACTCATTTTCCTCCTCCCTCAGCCACATTCCACCATCGCCGCGCAGCATCGTCATTCCTCGCCGCAGTGCCTGGTCTCCTGCCGCCAACTGCCTCACGTGGGAGAGAAAGGAGAAAATGAGAAGAGAGGAATGAGAGAGGAGAAAATGAGAATGAGGATGACATGTGGGCCTCATCATTTTTTATTATTTTCTAATGTAACTGACAGGTGGGCTTCATGTTTTTTATTTTTTCCCGATCGAATTGCCACGTAAGCACCACGTCAATGCCACATGGAACGAAGACCTAGTCAAAGGAGCCACATAGGCGTCACGTCAGCTAAAACCGGGGACAATACCACTGAGGGATCTAGTTTGCACTAGTTTTGTAAGTTGAAAGATGCGTTGTATCCGGTTATGGTTCAAGGACGATTTTATAATTTGGCGATAAAATGAGAGACTTTCGGTGTACTTTTTCCTACTAAAAACTAGCACTGCTTCACCACCTGCGCGCTCTGCTGCCTGTCCTATTAGGCTTGTTTGGCCCATCATCCATCACGAAAGCCCATCATATGGCCCATGCGAGGAACGGGAGCCCAGCCGTCTAACGTGCTGTTGGCCATGGTTGGGGCATAGGTTAGGGTTTTGTTCATCGCCACTGCCGTCCATTTTGTTGTTTACAATTTTCAGTTTTTCGATGTGATTTTACTTCAGAATGTCTCCATGCAATTGGCCGGCTTAAACATCGCCAACTTTTTAAAATCTTTCTGGGACTGCCAAGAAGAATCTGCTAGGAAACAAACATGTTCAGACTTCAGATATACTAGATCGTCGTGAATAGAGATTCACAAAAATTGTGAATCCTATGGCTTGTTTTCAGGTGTTACTTTTAGCCTAGCAGAAGCAGCAATCATGGATACTAATACTAATCCTATGGCTTGTTTTTAGGTGTTACTTTTAGCCTAGCAGAAGCAGCAATCATGGATACTAATACTTCGATTTTTGGTTGTTATGCCTGATCAGGAGGAGCAAAGTGAAACTGCAGATGGACAGAGTATCATGAAAGGTCACTAGTGTTCGTCAGGTAAGCCAAACTGTAATATGTATATCATGCATTCCATTCAATAAATTATCATCTTTCACAAGAAAATTGCACGACTGCTCTACACTAAGGAGCCTATCACAACACCAGTTATATTGATCATACAATGGCTGTTTTTTTAGATAATGGAATAAATCCCGGCCTTGGCTTTAACGAAGTTACAATCACTTATATTACACAATTCGCTTAACAGAGAGCACATACAATGGCTGATACCTCTACTCTTGTGTACACCATAGTACTGCTATGACTTGTAATGACATGGATTCTAGTGGCACTGGCGGAGCTCCTGCCTTTCTTTCTTTCTTCCTAGCATACAAATGTACCCGTGAAAAGGAACGTGAAAGAACGAAATGGTTATTCATGATGAAAGTGTACACGGAAAGATGAAGAATCCATTCTTTGACTGCTGAGAATCAAGTGCATAGCATTAAAATCCTCTGCTGAAAGCATAAGAACAAGCTTCCTTTTTTTTAAAATAAGTCACATACTCTTTAAAGCTATCTTTAAAGCTTAGAATATGTCACATACTCTTTAAAGCTGTCTAACTTAGTTGCTTAGATTTTTTTTTTGAAATGAAAGATGCTTAGATATTACTATATGGCTTTTAAATTGTATTGGAGTTAATCAATTAGCAACATATAAAAAAGCAGCGGATTGCAGTGCAATTGTATCCAGGATTTATAAATCATAGACGGTCATCAAAATGTATTTATACTTTGTAGTTATCATCATTATTTATTCTTAAGCTAGTCGTAAATGTAGTTTGCATGAGATGTTCAAATCTGAAACTAACTAGTACAACGTAGTACTTGCTTAAGTGCGTCACTACATGAGAAATACTACTCAACTACGGTGAAACCTGTGGTCTAAGACTTCGACATTTAGGATCTCCTGATTTAGCATCCATATCTTGTACTGTATGTTGTTATTATGATATCTATTCATGAAGGGATATACAGTCAGAATTCTTAATATATTTAATATTGTTAGAAAAATCTGAAATTTCATAATCACACATCATTGGTAATATGGTTTCATATTTCCCCTGTTACTGAAGCATCACTATAGAGAATCTGTCTAAAACAAGATGGTAACTAAAAAAGGAGGGCAACATGGTAACCTAGTACTCCTTTCATTTCATATTATAAGTCGTTTAACTTTTTTCTTAGTTAAAGTTCTTTAGGTTTGACTAAGTTTATAGAAAAATTAGCAACATCTACGACTCCAAATTAGTTTAATTAAATTTAACATTAAATATATTTTGATAATATGTTTGTTTTGTATTGACAATATTAGTATATTTTTTTATAAACTTAGTCAAATTTTAAAAAGTTTAACTAATAAAAAAGTCAAACGACTTATAATATGAAACAGAGGGAGTAACAAAGGAACAAATTTATAAATCCCTTCACAAGAATGAAGGATATCACACATTTCCCCTCATTCTTGAAGTTAACCGTTCAATACAACAACAACAAAATGATAATACCATGACGCCTCACATTATATACCTGTCAGCTACATGAGAACACCTAATATTCGAGGATAACTCATCTAGCTGATATTATAGCAAGCACAATTCAGTTCTTTGCACTGAGCTCAGTCATTTTGCACCACGGTACTAGTGTTAGAATCCTCTCTAGAAATCAGTCCACCCCAAACTTCATGTGCATTGCTGAAGTACCGAAACTTTCAGAGTTTAGCAAGCATGTGTGCCAACTCCTCATCGGTTACCTCAATGTCCTGGAGTTTACTGACGGCCTCCGCAAGTCGGGCTGCTAATTGGTGCTTGCACTGAAGAAACAAAAGCAATTAATTAGTCCATGAAAAAGAGATCAACGAGCATCTCAGTACTCAGTTGTCACGAGCTGATAATTGCAATTGCAATAGCGCCATGAAGAAACAAAAGCAATTGCTCCATGAAAAAGAGATCAACAAGCAGTACTCAGTAGTCACGAGCTGATGATCGCAATTGCAATAGCGCCATGAAGAAACAAAAGCAATTACTCCATGGAAAAAGAGATGAACAAGCATTTCAAATACTCAATTCATAGTCACGAGCTGATAATTGCAATTGCAATGGTGCCATGTTTCTTTTCGTTTTTAGGACATCCATTTCTTGTGTCCATGAAATTCAGTGTGCCTGATTTAAGGATGTGATTCAGATGCAGTAAGAGCAGCAGGTCAGAATGCCCTCTTACGCAGAGCTGCTCGCCGCGGCCGACGATGTCGTAGAAGAAGGAGTAGCAGGTGCAGAGGTGCTCCGGCAAGCAGATGTACTCCTCCTTCCTCTTCGACTCCCCCATCACCTGAATCGCCGAGACGCAAACCCTAGGTCAGGTAAATCCTCACTCGCTTTGGCTGTGACACGAAGAAGACCAGGTGGAAATCGAGAGATTGGGAGCCGACCAGGAAGAGCGAGCGGCCGCTGGCCGCGCCGGTGACGCGGCGGACGCCGCCCTCGTCGAGGATCTTGCAGGCGCGCAGCATGTTCTTGCCGAACAAGGCCTCGAGGCTGTTGGAAGCAACCGGTCAAAGGAAGAGGCGATGGGGCGAGGTGGAACCGAGCGAGACGGGCGGCGGCGGCGGCTTGGTTTTACTCACATGGATAGGTGCTCGTCGGAGGCTTGGCCCGCGGACCTGATCTCCGTCCACACGGCGTCGGCGACGGCGAGGGCCACCCCGGCGGTGACGGACATTGCGGCTCGCCGGCGGCGGTGGATTAGACCTGGCGGTGGCGCGCGCAACGTGTTCGACGTTTTGACGCAGTGAGAGGCAGAGAGGGACGATGGAGACTTACAAGTGGGCTCCACCATGACAGGGCGGTTCAGTTCATCAAAGAAAATCGAATGCAAAAGTGGACAAAACACGCAAAATCTTGATTAATTTCTGATTACAAAGCACTCGAGGTGATAATAGAAGCTAGATAAAAAGAAGAATTCAAAACCATGTACTTCTATACGCATTTCAATTCTCTGAACAACACAGTGCCATGATCTATATCATAACTGATGTCATGACAAAACATGCAGAAGCTAACGCAAGATATGCTAAGAACAGAGTGGCAATCAATCGGCAGAGAGCGCCGTAATCACATCAGCGGTTGTGGAGAGGGTCCGACGAGTTGGGCACTCGCCGCGCGCTGCCGCGGACCAGCTGCCCGTCCGTTGCCGGGAACCGCGGCCACCTCCTCGCCCGCACGTCGAGCTTCGCCGCCCCGTCGTCCGGTGGCTTCGCTTCTTCGGCGCCGGCGCTCCCTCCACCCCCGCCGGCGCCGCCGTCGACGACGTCGTCACCGCCGTCTCCTCCGACGACCGCCGCCGTCGCGGCGAGCAACGTCAGGAGCAGGACAGCGAGGAGGAGAAGGAGCCTCTGGCTGGCCATCTCCTGCATGGAGATGGAGGGGTAGTAGTAGTAGTAGAGAAGAGAAGGGACAGAGTTTACTGTATCACTCACTGAACTATCAGAGAAGCTGCAATTGTCTGAATCTTCTAATGCAGAGTAGTATCAGTCTATCGGAAGTACTACTACCAGTGTACTACTGATTAGAGAGCAGCAGCAGCAGAGAGAGTGTTTTATCACTGGCATGTTTAAGCTTAACACCTTGGCAAAGTGGTGCTCGCATTGGCATACGTTGAGGATTAGTGATGGAGTAATGGTGATTAACGCAGCAGTCAAAGAAATTCAAAGGTGAAAAAAAAGCCCTTTTTCTGCCCTAGTGAGGCGTAGGAGCTAATGCACAATCATTTGCCACATTGTCAACTTTGCACCGCATGACTCGAAAAGACAAACTGCGTGCTACTCCTAGCACTAGCAGTGGTGCAATCTTTGCCACATTCAGAAGCAGAGAAAGGGAGAAAGAAAGAAACACACTAGCAGAAGGATTCATCATTTCATCTGTTTCTTCTTCCTGTCACATTCTGAAAAACACAAATAACATATATATACACGCTAAGCTTCAGAAATTGGCTAGTAACAGACTAATCATTTACATTAATCTTTCAGAAATTGAGGCGTCCGAGTCCCAAATGACGCAACCTTTTTGGCGTGTCATTGCTTTTAGGTGAGGGGGTTGGTTAGTGCAGAATTGGAGGTTAGCGACAGATGATTTGGAAGTAATTGGGAGCAGGTGAATTGGCCCGGGAAACAGGGGACACGGCTTTCCACAAGAGAAAGGCCTTGAGCTCCAAAGCCTATATGCCCTGTATGCTGCTGCACTAACATGCCATTGCCTGCAGCTTCTTTTTTCTCAACTTTTACCGAACCAAACAACCAGCCGGGCAGTGGCGCTGCTTGCTGCACCGAGGGCTCAGCATCCTCAGCTTTCCATTTGCATTGGGCAGCTAAAGCTGGGAGTTGTTTTGTGCACTTGTGCGTGTTGGATTGTATCCAGTGCTGCTGGAGAGTGGAGAGGAGACAGGAACACATGAATCTGGGCTGTCTGAATGTCTGGTCCTGTCACATATTTTGTTTGCTGAATCTTATGCTTGTAGTAGTAGTACATGATTAGAGTGACGGTCTGTCACTCTGTTGCAATATCAGTTGAGATAATGCATGCAGGATCACTGGGTTTTCAGCTTGGCAATGCTGCATTATCTTTTTCATTTTTTTTAATCACATTAACTTTTATTAAGCAAGGGCAAAGTTGAGGGGGTTAAATCCCAGTACATCACCGAATGATAAGAACCGAAAGAAAAGAATTCGTTATTGAAAGGATGGTTAACTAAACTGAAGTATCCTTCTGAAACCGAACAGTAGTAAAATGGCAGATCAAGGAGCTGTGGCATTGTCATGACGACATGCACTCCGTTTGACTGATCGTTAATCCTCTTCGGCTGTCTCCACGAAAACGGCACAAAGCATAGGTGATCAAAGAAAAAACCAACGCAATTGTGGAGAGAGAGAGAGAGAGTAATACTTCAATTGCCATTTCCAATAAAAAGTAGCAGTAGCACAGTTCAAGGTAAGCCAAAGTCCAGCCTGACATGATACTGGGCTTCCTTTCTTCCTGTAAGGTCTGCAGATTGGGCCAGGCACATATATGGCCCAACGTAAGCCCATCGCGGAATGCGCGTTCACCTTCCGGAGATCTTCTAGAAGCGAAGCGAACCAAATCAAATCCCACCCTCCAAGTCTCCGACCGGCACAGCACTCTCTCTCTTCGGTCTCTCCCCTCTTCACGCCACAGATCTCTCCCTCTCCCACTTACCCGCAGCCATGGCGGAGGACGCCCCCAGCGCTGCCGCCGAGGGGAGCCAGCACGCGGCCGCGGAGGGAGGTGCCGCCGCCGCCGCAACTCCCGCGGCACCAGCCGCCAAGGCCGCGGAGGCGCTGCTCCCGTCGCTGAGCATCTGGCCGCCGTCGCAGCGCACGCGGGACGCCGTGGTGCGCCGCCTCGTGCAGACGCTGGCGGCGCCCAGCGTCCTCTCCCAGCGCTACGGGGCCGTCCCGGAGGCCGAGGCAGAGCGCGCCGCCGCCGCCGTCGAGGCCGAGGCCTACGCCGCCGTCACCGAGTCGTCGTCCGCCGCCGCCGCCCCGGCCTCCGTCGAGGACGGGATCGAGGTGCTGCAGGCGTACTCCAAGGAGGTCAGCCGCCGCCTCCTCGAGCTCGCCAAGTCCCGCGCCTCTCCGTCTCCGGCAGCGGCGGCGCCCGTGGAGGGGGCCGAGTCCGAGTCGGAGGCTGTTGCTCCGGCTCCAGCGGAGGAGTAAGGTGTTTGGTTTGGCCCCGCGCTTAGATCCACCAAAGAATTGCTGCTATTTTGGCATTTCCTTGGAGATTATTTATGATTTCCTCCGCTGATGATCACTAGTACCTCTATATAAGTATTAGGAATGTGCGCTTGAGATGATGAATTGATGTTTGTTACTTGAACCTGGTAACTTGTTACAAATGTTTAAGCTATATCATAGGTGCACGTTTGCCCTCGCATATGTTATATGTATAAGGCTATAATCTGTTTATGCATGTTTGCATGAGCTCATATGTTCTGATTATTTGGCTGCTTTATGCAGTTGAAATGTTATACAGTACTATTAGTAGTTCCAGAGTTCCAGGAGTATGTATTATTGTGCATTTAATTTAAACCTGGGTACTTGAACTCTGCCAGTTACTACTTCTTACTATGGATTTGTTTGGTATCTGGATCTGTAGTTGTAGACTGGTAGCAGAAGAAAGGGAACTACCTTGTTCAATCTTTAATGATCTAAACAGACCTATGAAATCTTATAGTAACAAGTTATGTGGTTCTTTATAAATTGGAAGAGGTGCTTATTGAAGTTGATTTAACGAGAGCATTGGATGTTAAGTGACGCAGCAGGTGGCATTTCAATGAAGAATATCAAACTGCAAGGACATGAGTGCATAGTACATTTCTCTCTTCAAGGGATTGTTATGCTCATTTGCGAAGTTAGATCACATAGTGAAGATTTGAAATTATAAGCCAGTTCTGGTCTTCTGGCTTGTCCTGGATAAAAACTACAGTTTGCCATCTCTTTTTTTTCTCTCTGCTATTCTTTTCACCTATTTTATTTTATGCTGTCTGAAATGTGGAACGTACCACCAGCAAAATGAATACACCACATGAACCTAGATTGCGTTACTTAGATTGGAAAAGCTACCAATCCTGTGGGCCTGACTATCTGTTATGAATTGTCCATAAGTCACAATGGTATCTATTCTGCTTGTATTTTACTTTGGAGAATCTGAGTTATAAATTACTTGATATCATGAATTTCCTCTGTCTGTAGGAGTGTAGGATATTCATTTTCATGACATTCTAATAGACTTTCAAGCAGTTGCATTGCTTAAGAATTGTTTGCTGCAATGAAACTAGTATGTAGTATTAACACCTGTAAATACTGTGATGGCTACTTATTTGCATGTACTGCTTATGTTTACTTGAAGGCGCATCCTTTAATTGCACTACCTGCCTACCTGGTGCTGTGTCATATTCATGCAGAACATGGTATTAAAAAGCAGAAAGGAAAAAGGAAAATGCCAGCAGTCATGTCGAAGTTGTTCTCACTTCACATGTTTGGTAGCTCAAATAGTTGTGTGTCCCCTTTTGGTTTGCCTATTTTTAGATTTATGCAATGTATATATTACACTGAGAAACACATTTTTGGTCACATCTTCTTAAAGCACCAATCTCCTATTGCTCATTTAAGGTGCTGATCTGGGTGCCTAAAGGCCTCAAGTAGAATTTCTCAGCTCTACTGACCATATATAACACTTGAAATCTTCGGCTGTTATGTTGGGTTGAATAGCATGCCGGTGTTTGGGTAAGCCTGGTATAATTCATTTCGACTCATGTTTTCCGGAGGTAGCTCATGATAAAACAAGACAATTGCATATTTGCATTAGCCAGTTCACTTACACTGCGGTGGTTGGTGGTAACTCTCGGAGGGCTTATTCGGCTAATCCTTTCCCTATGGGGGATTCAAGGGAACTTGAGAATGATTAGTTCCACACCCCAGGAAGGGATTAAGCGAATAAGCTTGAATTGGGCACACGACTATCATCTATTTCCTTTGTTTCATATTATAAATCGTTTGATTTTTTTCATTTCCTTTGTTTCATATTATAAATCGTTTGATTTTTTTCTTAATCAAAATTTTTTAGGCTTAAACAAGTTTATAAAAAAAATTAGCAATATTTATAACATAAAATTAGTTTTATTAAATTTAACATTAAAAATTTCAATGCAATGTTTGTTTTGTATTAAAAATGTTACTATATTTTTTTAAAATTTGGTTAAATTTAAAGAAGTTCGACTAAAAAATTCAAATGTCATATTCTAGTTAGTACTTCATGTATCACAAAACATAACTTTATAGTTTATAAATTTGAACTAGAAGTAACTCTATTTTGGAACGGAGGGTGTATCGGGCAGTGACCGTGAACCAAAACCCAATTGACCGAGTCTTCTGTCGCTGTTGCTTACTATGAGACGGAGGTAATACTATTAATCATTAGATGAAAGGAGAAGTAGGGAACATATCCTATTGCACACAAGTTTTCTCGTGTACACACGTATGCACCAACTAACAAATTTTACTAAAAAATTTAGAAAAAATTGTACAAGTATTCAATAGTATTATATCTATGTGTGAAGTCTTATCTTAAAATTCATTATATATAGGAGGTAACAAAAAGATAAAATTCTGACAGTTTTGAGAGTATAAATATGTCAGAATTTTATTTTTTTTTGTTGCTCTCTTTATATAATGAATTTTAAGATGAGACTTCACCCATAGATGTAATACTATTGAAAGTACTTTTTTATAAAATTTTTAGGTGAAATATGTTAGTTAGTGTGTATATGTGTACACGAGATCTTGTGTGTATAGGATATGTTCCCTGAAATAGAGGGCATGTTTGTGACCGTTCAGGTGTCACTTTTAGATGACCTCCCAAATTACAGGGGTAGCAGCCTAGCACACATGGAAAAAAAGACACCGTCACACCGTCATCGTCCAAAAGAGCCAAAGTGATCCACGTGGAGGGAAGCCATTGGCCAGGTGCTCTCATCAATCACCAATGCCTCGGGCCTAAGAAATCTAATCCTGGTCCTAAACTTCACGAGCAAGTCACGCCGCGATCCGCAGAAGATTCCAGTCGACGCGGCCCCCACGCGCCACACCAACGCAAACCGTCGCCGCCGCCGCCGCCGCGCGGCCGGCTCGGGTCGGAATCCGGCGTGCCCGATCGAAGCTTCCGACCTCCGATGCCCGCGCCGACCCGGCCACGTCACCACAACCCGCCGCAATAAGTCTCGGGTCGGCGAGCGAGTTCGAAGCGAACGGCTCTCCCATTCGAAAAATCTCTTCCTCTCTGCTCTTCTCGCCTTCATCTCTCGCCAGTTGCTCCGCGTCCTCGAGCGCGCGGCGATCCATCCGCGGGAGAGAGAGAGAGAGAGAGGTGCGTGCGCTCTGATCGCTCGGGGAAGCCATCGTCCTGCTCGATCGCTGGTTGATTGCGATTCGCCGCCGCGGCATTCCACTCGCGAGTTTGGTTAACTTTTTTTTGCTTTGTTTTGCCCTTGCAGAGACAGTGACGGTGCGCTTGCAGGATAGGGCGGGGTTGAAGTTGAATTCGGCGGCGGGTGGGATGGCTTCCTTCGAGATGAGTGAACTCAAGAGTACGCGACTCAACAACTACTCTCCCTCCTCCTCTTCTCCCTTTGATTTTTCGCGCGATTTATGAGCGGTTTGGTGTAAGATTTGGCCGCGTTTGCGTCGCTTTCCGTTTTCTTTTGCCGTGCGATTCATGAACCGTTTGGTGGGAGATGGGAACATTGTAGTGTTTGCTTTCACGTTTTTGCGCTGTTTTACGAGTTGTTTGGTGGAAGATGCATATGCCGCGTGTTTCCTTGCATGTAGCTTGCGTGCTCGATCATGTACTAATCTGTTCCCCTGTCGATAGCCTTGAGAAATTCGGTAGGATTGAACAATACCAAACAAATCTACTAGAAAGAGGTGAATGGTAGAAAAAACCAAAAACCAAAACTTTTAACGGAAATAAAAGTTACCCTCTAACCTGATAAAGTCGCATCGATCAGATCGTCGTGACGCCGCCGATCAAACCGCTGCACTGCCGCCGGTCAAACCGCCTCCAAGCCGCCGGTCAGACCGTCGGGAACTGGAGAAAACACATAACGACGAATTCTTGAAAATAGATCAATTTTATTGCATCAATATGTGTTTACAAAGTGCATCTAAAGCACTCCTCCCTCAACTCTCAAACTAGATTGAAGCCTAGAAGCAAACCCTAACTTTTCTCTCCCAAAAAGTCGATATATCTCTAGCCTCAACCTCTCATCTATTTATACCAAAAATCTCCTACTCAAAATAGGAGTAGAATTCCTAGTAGGATTAGGACTCCTAGTTCCACTAGGACTCAAACCCTCACTTTCCAAATCAAATTACAAGTCTCCTGCCAATCTCCTCCGCGAACACCGACGCTTGCACGCACACCTCGTGAAGCCCGTTGCGAAGATCTCTCCCATACAATGTCTATCCATCGTGTGCCATCTCGTATCCAACTTCGTCACCTGGCATCCTCGATCGTCTGGACCTCAACTTCTCCCTGAGTCTAGTCCCGATTCCACCATTGACCGAAGTTGACCTTCAAAACTCTTGCACACAATCAGACACAACCGTTTCTGGACATAGATATCACAACTTGACCCACATTAGCCACACGCACTCATACCAACATTCACAAATATTTTCAAACCAATTTATCGAATGAATCATTTGCGAAGCCAATTGTTCATCACAAAATATTAATCATGACAATGATTTCACATTGCCATTTTTGCAGCATGATTGGTCGTGTTTGATAGCTTAAAATGCTGAAAAAAAACTATGTCCGATAGAATCTGTGACTCCTGGGTTCAAATCACCGGTAACCGGTGTTTGTTTGGTGAGACAAACCTCGCCAAATTTTGGGTGTTTCGCGTTAAGTTTTGTTTAAAAACATAATGTCCTTGGGTTACTGTGGACTGTGGAAAATTTTCCATTACTGTTTTTTAAGTACAAGCAATTTGTTGTGCTACTATTGAATATGGCAAATAATTGGCACTGCCTCTCTGCAAACTGAAGTTAAATTTCTGAGCAAATAAGTTCCGGTTAGCAACTTGAAATCTATTCAGGTTGGTAAAGTTTCAGGTGTCGATGTTTTCAGAATTAGATGGAATTTCGGTCATGGTCGTCCATAACTGAGATAGCATATTGTCAGTTCATTATTTCCATATGTTTTATCTCAAATTCGCAACGCATCATGTTTTTGAACAGGAGGTCCATCTAATAGTAGCTAAATAATACAATACACGTTCTTTAATTTACCTGCCTAATTTAACTTTTTACATTTTTTCTTGCAACTGTGAGGTATTGACGTATTGTACATTGTATATGCATCTCACTAGCTCAACCATTTCATCACTTTTGTTTTCAACAGAGATTGGGCTGGGCTTATCTGGGTTCGGAGTTTTGTTCTCGTTCCTTGGGATCATCATGATGTTTGACAAGGGGTTCCTTGCAATAGGAAACGTAAGATTCACTTTCCTGAATGGCTGAATCCTGGTTGATGCTTCACTGTAACCTCATCCTGATCACTAATTGGAGTGCGTATGTCATGTTGCAGATTCTGTTTGTGTCTGGTGTTTCACTGACCATTGGACCGAAGTCAACCGTGCAGTTCTTCACCAAGCCTAAGAATCACAAGGTCTGTACCATTGCAAAGTCCATTCATCATGAAGACTCCGCTGTTTCAGTTCCAGTTCCATTAGAGGTTCATTATGATCTGAAAAATCTACCTCATTGTGCAGGGCTCGATTGCTTTTGGAATTGGCTTCTTCCTGGTCCTTATTGGTTGGCCGTTCTTTGGCATGCTGGCTGAGGCATACGGCTTCGTCAAGCTCTTCAGGTCCGTAAACTCTATGGCGTTTCTCATTCTGAAACATGATCATAATTACCTGGCTCTAGGTCATGCGCATTGTGAAATGGAACACCTGGACTCTGTATCTGAATCTGACTGTGTGTGCTTCTGAATTTTCCTCACAGAGGCTTCTGGCCAACTGCTGCTGTTTACCTGCAAAAGAGCCCCACCTTCGGTTGGATATTCCACCACCCTCTTGTGACTTCGGTACGGCTATAAGTGTCATCACATGTTCTTAACTCCCTGATGTCGTAGATGTGCTTAAAGCCTTTCAAACCTCTGTTCTTATGGCTGTTCCTGTTCACAATTTTGCAGCTGATCACTAGGTTCAGAGGAAGACGAGTCCCGGTGTGATCGTCGCTTTGCTGCTGGATCACTCCAAGGAATGCCGGGTTCGCCTGTAAAGAAAGTTAGAGCGATACATGCATTTTTGTTAGTTCGTGATTCGTTGGTGCTGCTGGTATGTGAATCTTGTCGCCCTGCTACCAGTACCCTGTCTCAAGACCTCGTTACTATGCTTGCGGCTTGCCAGTTCTCTGCAAAAACTAGAAAGCTGCATCAGTAGTGTTGTTTGGCTTGTGCGGTCCACAAAAGACAATAAACAGTTGGTTCGATCCTTGTAGTGTGTAAATCGATTTTGTGGGACCCGCGAAAATTTTTTTCATCCATTTTCTACGTCCTTCCTCCCTGCGCCAGGCCAAAGCATGTGAACAAGTATGTTTTTTAATCATCTATGTTCGAACTCTCTTTGCAAGTCGATTTTTTATTTGACACAATCTAATCGATTCTCACAATGTGCATTGTTCGGTTTCTTTCCTCTTAAATCGATTTCAGCCTCACACAATGGAGGTGCTCTTAATGGGTAGAGGTAGTCATCGTACATATGGCTATGTTCGCTGCATGAATGGTTCATTGCTAGTAACTGATTTGTAGGTCAGTCCTATGGGAATAATATCAAGTAGCAAAAGCTTTCAGTGCCCATGCTACGTTTGATAAAACCAATTTGACTCCCCGTTCGTGCTTTTTTCCTGACGTGACGATTCTACGATCTTTCTAGTTTCTATTTTGCATGAAACAATTTACATATCACTCCCTCCAGTCACTTTTATTTGACGCCTGGAGAATTCCTTGCCATTCATCCTCAACCAGTTCCTTGGCCATACTAATTTATACTAATATCAACTATGATTGGGATAAGAAAGAGTGAAATGTCACAAAATGACCAAGGTAAACTACGGACCAAACTCAGCTAATTCATCAGAGTCGCGGGGGAAATTTAAATGATGCATACAGAATTGAGTCCACTAGTCTAGAGTAATCAGCATAAACAATAGTTTTGATGTATCCATAGTATAATAAATTATCTACGAACTATATACAAAACATACATATTGAACCCTTAAGGTCAGATTGTCTAGTAGGAGGTTTTGCTGTCTAACCGTGTAAACATCAGGCCTATGCGATGCAGCTAAACTATTATCAAGCTACAAGTGATGATCCTCCAGAAGTAAGTGTACAATGTTCTGTAACTACATAACATATTTGGTACGACAATGCAACGGAACCTCTTCTGCAGTGAAAAAATAATCATGGGGTCCTGATAATTTTAATTGCTTCCCCTCCACTTCTCATGTCACTCATTAAAGCAATTTGATGAAGAAGTTGGGCAATCCTCTGCAAAAGGCAAAACAAGGATCTAATGAGTGAACATTGCATAAATTGTCTCGTGAATATTTACTGTTGCTCAATGCATGCCTGAACGTACTAGCTTACATGACACAACAGTAACATCTACATATAGGAGTACAAAGATATAATACTTTTCTCCAATTTAGACAATACTTTTTGTGTTGTTGAACATAATTTCCCCACGTAAAAACATTGTTGAGAACTAATGCATATTGTAATACTTAGAAATGCAAAAGGCTAAAGGGCAAAGACAAATTAAAGCAAGAAACTATCCAATTTATATTTTTAGAATTCAAGTACAATGTGCAGCATCCAATTTCTTTCACTCAACCTAATGCATGAAAAGTATAACAAATTGATGGAGTTTCAATTCAAGGCTACTTGACAACGATACACCATCAATACCATGACAGATGCTCAGAGGGGATTCTTACTTGAACCATTAAAATATTCAGAACATTACACTAACAAAGAATAGCCAATTAACATTCTCCAACCTCAAGAAACAGTATCAGTATGTGAAAAGAACATCAAGAGGATACAACATGTAATGGCGAAACTATCAAAAGACACTAATTTAAAGAACATCAAGAGGGTACAGCAAGTAAGTGAAAGAACATCATCGATGGGTTTCCTAACACTCAAAAGGTGAAACATCAAAAGACACTGCCGGTGCTACTGCTACAGCATGACAGCAGTGAACAAAACATTTCCATAATATCTCAAATCTTCTCTACGATCACCACAAAGAGTTATAACTCATTCACTGTATACTGAAATTCCAGTGATACATGTAACTAAACAGAATAGCAAGTAGCAACTGTAAAAATGTTACCAATTACCAATTGTATTCCCTAAAAAGTTGAAACCTTAACTATAGCAAGATCAAATATCTAACTCCGTTCTCATTCTGTATGTTACCAATTACCAATTGTATTCCCTAAACCTTAACTATAGCAAGATCAAATATCTAACTCCGTTCTCATTCTGTATGTTACCAATTACCAATTGTATTCCCTAAAAAGTTGAAACCTTAACTATAGCAAGATCAAATATCTAACTCTGTTCTCATTCTGTATGTTCCGAAACAACCTCTCCGACGATAGAACATGATACTCGCTTACTGAACCGTAAACTGAAATTCCAGTGATACATGTAACTAAACATAAAAAGCAGCTGTACAAATATTACCAACTACAGATCGTATTCCCTCAAATATGATCACCTTAACTTCAGAAAAACCCAATTTCTTGATGACCACACTAACAAGCCCTAAATTTTTCACATCATTGCTTAACTTCTAATTCCGATAGATGTTGCGCATGAATCATAGTAAGAAAATCTAGTTGAATATCTACCAGACATCTAAAACCCACAGGTTCCTCACCTCATCACTCAATTCTCTAGCGTAATTGTTCATGATACCATAATACCAACGATGAAATTAACCACCGGAAAAAGCTATAGAGATTCAAACCTTATCCTTCTCCTGCGAGAGCAGCACGAGCAGGTCCCTCTCCCTCCTGTCCCGCCGGCGCGCGTAGAGCAGCGCTCCCACCACAACGGCCGCCCCCGCCGCCGACCACACGGCGGGCCTCACCGCGGGGCACCCGCACGTCCCGTGCACCATCAACCCCTCCCGCACAGCCCTGACACCGGCCGCCCACGCTCGCCTCGCCGCCGCGCGGCACCTCCCCCACCCCCACAGCCACTCCCCATCACCAAAATCATCATCATCCTCGCCGTCGTCTTCCTCCCCTTCCTTCGCCGCAGCCTCCTCCGCCTCCCCCTCGACGCCGAGCCCCTCGTGGAGGCGCGGGGGGAAGACGTCGCAGTCGTCGAGGCCGTCGTCCACGGCGGCGGCGCCCACGGCGACGACGGTGGCGGTGGTGGGCGTCACGAGCTCCCAGGCGTCGGGGACGGCGGGGGCCGACGGGGAGGAAGATGGCATCGAGCCGAGGGATGACGACGAGAGAGAGAGGGTCAGCGTCTTGGGCTTGAGGAGGAGGTGCGGGTTAGGGGAGGGGAGGAGCAGCGGGTGGAGCGCCGAGTACGGGGATGCCGGCGCGGAGAACGGCGGGGACTGCGGCGCCGACGGCGGCGGCGGCAGCGCTGGCCTCTCGTCCATGGCTGCGGTTGCCGCGGCTCACCGGATTCCGCCTCGATTTCGAGGTGGTTTATTTGGATCTGGATGATCTTTCATGTGGCGCTCGAGATCGACGACGACCGCTGCTGGTTTTCACTCCACCTGTACTGAATGGTCCGAGTTGAAAGGACAGCGATGTGTTTAATCCAATTCAATAGAAATTTCTAGCATGTATTCAAATCCTAACATATTTCACACGAATTTCAGATTAATATGAAAGAATTTGAGATTAATTTGGTTTGAGTTTAAAACTAGTAGCAATTGCACCTTGAGTTCTGATTTCAACAAACCTATCAATAATCTTTTTGGTTAAAATTTGAATCTAACTTTGTTAAGGTGGACTACCAATTTTATTTAATCAAAATTTAAACTCGATTTGGTTGGGGTGCGCCAGGCCCGGGCTGTGGTGCAACGCCCGGGCGACACGCGAGGGCCCCAGTGGCAAGCCACTGTGATGGACCCTCCCCCACAAAAAATAAATTTAATATCGAAGTGAGCACATGGCCCACATATCAGATATTAAACTGATAAGAACAGATACTACACTTGATCTTAGCCAAAAGGCCGAGAAAGGTATGCCTTGGGACGTTGCCCTGCGCCTCGTTTTATAGCACTCGCGACCGCCTCACCGAGCTGAACAAGCGAGGTGGTACTAAACCATCTGAAACAACCGAGGCAACAACGCTCGCAGCAGGCAAAACACCGATTGGGCCTCGAAAGTTTTTGTGTGGCCCATCTCCGGCGCGGCCGCGGCCAACTCCTCCGCCTCCTGGCTGCTCCTCCGCTTGCTCGCTCTCCCTTGCTTCCGAGGGCTCCGCCGCACGGGCGCGGCTGCCGGAGTCGTCGCGGCGACGCGGCTAGAGGGTGGGCTCGCCGTCGAGGAAGGCGGGGTAGGGTCTAACTCCTCGAGAACAGTGCCAAGGGGAATCCGGGTTGGGGGCGATGGCCATGGCCGCGGCGGAGACGCGGGTGCGGCAGGAGAAGGTGAAGAAGTTCGAGGACTTCGTCGACCGGAGGCTGAAGCCGGACCTCGTGAACGCCATCGCGCAGCGGGACAAGGTGTTCCAGCAGCAGAAGACCTTGTAAGATTCGCTTCCCGCAGAATCTCTAGCTGAGCTTGTATATGAAACCTTGCTGATTATTGCCATTGCGGGGTTATTATGTCGATGCGTTGCTGATTGTTGATTCTTTTCGGATGGTGGCAGCTTGGACTTGAAGAGGAACATCGAAAATTTGGAGAAGAATGGAGTCACCAGCATGCGATCCATGGTCAATCTTGGCTCTGAGGTGTACGCCCAGGCAGAAGTGTAAACCCTCGTCCTCCCTCTTCTCTCCTAACAAAAAATGTCTTAGCTTGTCCTTTTACTTCCCCAGTTCGTGATAAGACTCTAATGAGTTTTGATATAACTTCACTGATGAATTGAGTCATTATGTGTTGGCAATATACACTGACGCAGTATATAGGAACAGCTGGATACTACATTATTCAAGTTAAATTTTCTGGAAGTGCACATGCAGTTGATAGACCATTGGCAGTGGGATAATGTGGTGTTTCTACATGACTGTGTCGTTTCCATCTAAAAAGTGGAAATAGGGTGACAGTCCTGGTTGGAAAAATGGTATTAGCGTATGGAACATAGTATAACAAACTTATTCATTTTATTTTTACTGGTTATTCTGAGAAAAATATTCTTGGTTATTGACACACTACATAACAAGTAGACTTGGAGTTTGTTCATTTTGATATTTCAAGGTCTTAGCCTGCTCTGGAGAGTTTGAATAGTTATAGAAAATCAGTATGAAGTGCAGAAAAATTTACCCTTTTGTAATATGAGTGATATATCCTCTTTATTGTTCTTGATCTTTCCAGATTTACCTTTGTTTCCTTACTGTGTGGTGATTTCTGCAGGCCAGATACAAGACAAATTTTTGTGGATATTGGTCTAGGTTTCCATGTGGAGTTTACTTGGCAAGAAGCTTTGCAGTTTATATCTGTAAGAGAAGCAAGGTTGGCAAGGTAACTCAATTCTTAGAATTGGCTATGAAGATCATGCTTTTTTTGTGTGTCTAAGGAGTTGAGGAATAGGAATCTTGATGGTTGACAGAAGTTTTGATGTGCTTGATGCTTCTTTTAACACAGTGTCCACAGTTAGCATATATTTCACATGTCCTGTTTTGTTATTTAAGTTGAAAAGGTGGCTTGAGTTTTTTTTCCCTCAAAATGTTATTTATAGTTGAAAATGTGGGTTTTGTTTTTTCTTCTTCTCAAGAGAGGACATATAAACTCAGGAACATATTATATTCTTGAGTAGGCTTTTTATAAAACCCTGGGTATCTATATGTATCTAAACGGGTTTTGGAGGTTGATGTTTACCCAGGCATCAAGGACAAAAGGAATGTATTTATTTGATATTTTAGTGTGATGATCCTGGGTGCTACTGGTGTGCATCAGATATTCTGCTCGCACTCTCCAAGTCTCCATTGATACGTTCAGAAAATTTTACTAAAATGACCTATTTTCACTGTATCATTTCTTAGCATTCTAAACTGCTACTCTTCACGCTTCACTGCTTCAGTTAATAGAATACCTACTCTGTATTTTCTTAGATGTGTCAATTCTCGGATGAGTTTGTTCCTACTGCTGTTTCAATGATGTTATGCTAACTTGGATCCAATTATGCTACTCTGGAAGCCTTCCTTGTCAATTGCTGATTTTGCAGTATATATGTTTGACCGTAGATATATAGGCCTCTGCTGTGTGTGTGCCGCCTGTGTGGGTATATAGGTAGGCAGGCTGGGTCTTGCTCATAATACAGTGGCAACCACTGTTGATGTTGCATACTCCCTCCGTCCCCCAAAAAGGCAACTTCTGCCTATGTCTAGGTTCATAGCCAGAAGTTGGGTTTTTTTTTTTGGACGGAGGGTGTAGGATATAGTTGACTCAGTCTGCGATGGATACCTGGATCGAATAATACTGAAGCATCAACATCAATATGATATGTATTCAAAGATCATACTCATAGTGTATACTGTATAGTTGCAAACTTGTTTTGTTGCCTTTATCATCTAATATACCGAACCCCATATTTTCTGGGACGAAAACTATTACAGTTGAAGATTAGCAGACCTTAGCAATTAATCATATTGTTTTGTGTCTTGCTGCTTTGATGTGTGAACTTCCCATTCATAAAACACAAGTTTTCAATTTGACAGATACTATGTTTTGTTTAGGATCGACTGCAATATTGTCACTGCAGTATATTGTTGTTTAGTTCAGATTTCTTTTGTATGTGATCTGGGCTTGTTTCCTATTTCTCTAATTTTCCTTTTTGGGTTTCCTGTGGCTACATTTGTTTGTATGCCAATATGTTGGTGCTGTAATTTTCCCTTTTATAATTACGCTTTTGTTTTATTGGATGCCTGACTCCCTGTAGTAAAATTCACATACTAATCCTGTATATTTTCATGTTTGCAGACAGATAGATGAGTACACACATCTCATCGCAAGCATAAAAACGCAGATCAAGTTGGTATGTAAAACAAACTAAACTAGTTGCTCACTATATAGGTGAATACTTGGCACTACTCTGGATTATGCTAACCTATATGCAATTACCCGTGCAGGTATGTGAAGGTATCCGTGAACTACTTGAGCTACCAGCAGAGTAGAGGCGAAAGCTGGCGATGCAATCGTATGGGGGGTGCTTGGTAGAATGACTTGCGATTTTGCTTTTCTCACAAAGGCATGGTCGCCCATCTTCAAACATGTAAGATTTTACATGTACTGATGTGCAAAAGATGGTTTCATGCGTTCATCCCTGTAATAACATTCATCTAATCAGATTAACTACAGTAGAATTTCGCTATGTGAAATCAACACAAACACTGAAAACTTGTTGGTTGATGCAACTTCAGATCTTCCCTACTTTCCCTGACATGGCATGCCTTGGAAGCTCATGTCTGTTCCATTTTGTCATTTGATTAGAACAATGAAAGGAAGTTAGGAACATGCCATTTTGCATATGGATGTGTCAGTCAAGACAGCAGAGCAAGGAAAGTATATTGGGCTATTGGCACTTCATTTGATAAGGCATAAGCTTTTGCCTTTGCTGCGAAGCTGCCTTATTGTCTTTTCCACTTTCCACTTGGGCCTTTCAAGGAATCAAACAAAACTTGCCACCTTAGCTTTTGTTCCCTTGGCTCCATCATACCTAATTTTGCTCTCTTACATAATCAAGTGATTAGGCCCGAAGGTTTCGAAGCTTTTGTTCCTTCCTGCCCGGCCTTGTTTGACTCTCTTTTCTCTGTACTGCTGCAACTCAATATACCTGGGTTACTGTGC
Source organism: Oryza officinalis (assembly GCA_008326285.1). Classification (NCBI taxonomy): domain Eukaryota; kingdom Viridiplantae; phylum Streptophyta; class Magnoliopsida; order Poales; family Poaceae; genus Oryza; species Oryza officinalis. Next base: position 46,602,469 of record BDMV01000007.1, read on the forward strand.
TAGTTGTTGTCTACAGGGAACACTGATATGTTACTGTAGCAACAAGGTTTCGGAGGTTTTGTGGAGCAAAACACCGATTGAGATCCTATACTTAAGTCAAGTCAAACATGTCAGTGACTCTAAAGTCACACGACTTAATCAGAGGATCTTTATTCGTGAAACACGTACTACTGTAATAATTTGATCTGAGTCATTGATCATGACTCGGACGATTACGACATAATGTCCTAATGCATCCTTTTGTTTGCCTCCTCTGTAGCACTGCTCCTGCACTTGGAATCGCTGACATATGTGCCCATGAGCTCCCCATGAGCAAGTGGAGCCTACATGTTAGCCGTGGTAGTATGGCACTGCAAAGGATCTCGTTCCAACAAAAGTGAGTTTCACTTGTCATCCTAGTTTCGCATTCGAAAATATTTGAAAATGGTCGTGATGGATGGTACAAGAAATCAAGAATTTGTAGCTTGTAACATGTGATCGATTTGTTTCTTCCTTCTTTATCAACCAATGAACCAACAAATGGCAATAGTACAAACATGAATCACAATCTCACATTGTCATTAGTAGGTTGACAAAACGAACATATAACTCATTTCAATGTACTATTTATCAACTTAAATGAAACCAACGACAAGAGGAATTTGCAGAAGCACATGAACCCAAGAAAATCATATAGGCAAGCGTGCGCGTGGAAGCTTCACTGTAACTCAATTCCCCGGGGCCCCGCATGTCATCCTAACGGACGTAAACTACCTCCACTTGGTGGGCCCCGCTTGTCAGTGCCACATGTGAACTGTCGGTAGTCAGACCCTCCCTTCGCCTCGCTCGCGTCGCGTCGCCGTCTCCCTTCACAAAAAACCCGCCTCGATCTCTTCTCCAAGAAACTTCTCTTCCTCCTCGACCTCCTCCTCCTCCCACGCCATTGCCGCTCGCCAAGATCCCGCCTCGCGCTACTGGCTGCTCATTGGGACCAACTCGGAGGGCGGGAGCTCCCATTGGTGGTGGGGGGGGGGGGGGGGGGGGGGGTTTGGTGGAGCTCGCGTCGTTGCGTCGGATCTGATCGGGGAGGTCGCGTTTGGCGGCGGAGGCGCGAGTCCAAGAAGTGAGAGAGGGTGGCGGCGGCGAGGATGGCGCGGGGTGGCGGAGGAGGAGGGGTGGTGCGGTTGCCGCCGATGAACGCGCTGGAGATCCTGCGAGAGACGGTGCGCGTGCTGCGGGCGGACCCGCACGCGTTCACGTCGGTGCTCTTCTTCCTGCTATGCCCAGCGTCGGGGTGCCTCCTGCTGTCCGCCGCTGCGCTGGAGGGGGCGGCCGTGCTCCCGCTCGCGCGGAAGCTGCTCTTCGCGGCGGCGGCGTCGGGGCTCCCGCTCACGCATTTCGTCAGGCAGCTGGCGCACCACCTCGCCGCCACCCTCGTCGCGTCCATCGTGTCGTTCCCGGCGACCTTCACCTTCCTCCTCGCCGCCCGCGCTGCCGTCGCCTACGCGGTCGCGGCCGTATACGCCGGCAAACCGCTCCTCGCCGGCGCAGAGCTCTCCCTCCTCGCGCGCCGCGCGTGGCCGCGCCTCGCCGCCACGTACGCGCTCGTGTGCGCCGCCGTCATCGCCTGCCTCTCCTCCTTCCTCGCCCTCCTCGTCACCGCATGTTCCACGCTCAAGTCCATGCTCTACCCGCCCGACATCGTCGTCTGCGCCGGCCTCCTCACCGTTCTTGCCTTCTCCGTGGCGTACGCGCACACCATCATAGTGTGCAACCTCGGCGGTGTCATCGCCGTTCTTGAGGACATCGCCGGAGTCAATGCGCTGCGCCGGTCAGTGCAGCTGATGCGCGGGCAGACGCATGTCGGCTTGCTCATCTTTCTTGGATCCACCATTGGCCTGGCCTTCGTGGAGGGGCTGTTTGAGCACAGGGTGAAGACACTGAGCTATGGTGATGGCTCATCAAGGCTCTGGGAGGGGCCATTGCTTGTCCTCATGTACTCATTCGTGATGCTCATCGACTCGATGATGAGCGCTGTGTTCTACTTCACTTGCCTATCATCGAGCATGGAAATCTTGGATGAGGAGGGCAGCTCGATTGAGGAGCTTGAGATGATGGTGGGTAGCAATTCAGTCATCAGGTGATGAAGAATTTCTCACAGTCATAAGTATATCTGTTCATACTGGGGAATAAGTGAGGTGGACACTGTCTGTTTTCGGCACAGATTGACTGGTGGTGGATCAGACGCCATTACTATACATTGTATTTGATTGTTGATGTTGATGGTGAAAGAAGAACTTTGCAAGCATTTGGATTCCCCACTTCTCATTCACGCGAGAAGACAGGAAGGAGAATAGGAGATATTATATGATGGGTTGTGTTCTGAACCAATCCCAAGTTCTTGGCAGTGATTGGAGGCTAGTAACTTGTGTAGCATTCATTTGAAATGATGTAACTAGTATACCAAATTCAATTCTTGTGGAATTTTGTACTAGTCTTCAACGGTTTTTTTGGTTATACTGAATGAAGCACTGTGTCACTCTGGAAATACTAAAGATTCTAACAAATGATTCTTGATGTGTCATTAAATCCAAATTCATCTTCCAATTACTTCAAGTTTGTGTTCTGGATGATGTCTGTTGGCAATCTCATCAGAAGGTACTGCCAACCCCATCATATTATATTTGCTATTTGAGTCTCGAAACTAATTTACTTGCATTCACTTTACTTCAGAAGTTTGGTAGATCTACATTTCAGATCACTGCTTTATTCAAATCAGCTACTCACAAGAAAATGTATTTACAATGGGGATAGTTACATGATGCATGCAATGGTTCCTTTTCCTTTCACTGCAGCAGACACTAGTTGTCCATTGACAAGCAATCTATTGATAATGGACCAAACTAATCTTTGTTGATTCTGAAATACTCTTTCCATGGATTATTAGTGTTGCTTGTGCTGGGAAAAGACTGTCTCAACTCTGAAGCTTAGAATTTTGCATATGAAGCATCATTTGGTTTCTGGTATTCTTTTAAGCAGGGTGCTTTATCGATGCAGAACTTGAATCTGATAACCATTGCTTTTTTATATGACAAATGAATAGTGTTCCTACCTTCCTAGATCATGAACAGGTATGTTGACTTCCATTAAGTATTGGCCCTGCATCAACCCCAAGATGGAGCTTGAAATATTCAATGAACCATCCGAGTATTTGCTTTCTTAAGTTTTAACAGAGATCAGATTGAAGCAAGATTTAGTTTTGTGTTTGGCACTTGTCTCTTTTTTGTCTGTCACCGACAGTTACACCAGCTTCCCTTTTTCTTCTTTCAAGGAATTTTTTTTAACAGAATGGCTAATGCTTCCCTATATTTTGCATCAACATGTCTATAAAGTTCCCAAAAAATACAACAAGAGATTGATTGAATTTACTGTACTGAACTGAAGAAATACTACTACTTTCTTGTCCTGTAAAAACTAATGACAGATTTTCTCACATGGAGCCTGAGCTCCAAGCCTCCAAGTCCATGATATAAAGTGATGCCTAAAATTTTTCTTCTGTTTTCCTTGACAAAATGGGTACTCAATCTTCCTTGAAAAAATGGGTACTTGATCTGAGCAATCATTACAGTTACACCGACATCGTGTTAGGTAGCAAGACGCTCACATTTTTTTTCATTAACCAAAACAGAAGCTGCAGAAGCAGAACTGAACTAGTAACTTATAGTCTTTTGTCATGTGCAGAGGAACGTCCTACAATAATCAGTAGTCTGTGTCGGGAGTTTATTTTCTCCGCACGAAAAACAAAACGACTCATTAACACATGATTAATTAAGTATTTGTTAAATTTTTTTTCAAAAATGAATCAATATAATTTTTTAAAGCAACTTTCGTATAGAAATTTTTTGCAAAAAGCACACCGTTTAACAGTTTGAAATGCGTGCGCACGAACACGAAGGAAAGGAGATGGCAAGTGAGGCCGCCGAACAAAGGCTAAGTCTCGGATCTAGTTCTGTGACACATTTGACTTACTGTGTATGTACGGCTTAATCAACGTACTTAGGAGGCTATCAGATACTTAACAAGAACCAGAAAGAATACTGTTTTGACTAAAGATGCAATGGGCTGTTAACATCCTGCTATCTGATACACATATTAGCAACTGTTGTCACAGTATGCGTGCCATTGTTTTCTTCGTAAATGATCCCTATTCTAAATTATAAGGCACTAAGACACGATTTGATCTGATACGATCTTGGTCCAGTCTTAAAAAATACTCATAAAAATAAGATGTGCGTGTGAAAATTTATAGGGTTGGATGTATGTGCATTTATGTAAATGCTTGCGTCTGTACTATGTTTCAAAAACAAATTATAAATTTTGAATTTTAAAACATGTGCGCGCCTCAAATTGGACGCAGGGAGTAACATGGTAAGAGCTGACAACTACCAAGGCAATTAGGCATTAATCCAGGAGGCTGAAGATATCAACCTCTGAATGATTTCGTTGTCATCTGAGAGCAAAATTACAACCGTTTTGGATGCATCACGAATGAATCAACTTCCCTTCCCTACCTAGCAATTCAGAATTCACCAAAAACATCCAACCAATTCAGAATTCACGCAGCATCCAACCATCGTTGTGACAAGATTTGAAACTATGGAGGACCAGAAAACGATGGCAAACGAGGCAGGATACTGGAATCTACAACGGACCATTTACAATTTTTCATTCATCTGAAGGAAGCTGAGCATGGAATTGATCTGAACTCAGGACAACCTGTTCTTCGGCACGAGGATGCCAGATGAAGCCACACTTTGATCAGAGCTGAGGATGATGCTTGCCCAGTTCGAAGATCGATGAACTATCCGTGACGGGATACGATCACTGTCTTCGCCTCCTGACGCTTCATACCCATCGCTGGTTGATCTTGACAGCTCAATCCCTTGGTGTGGAGTGCTTCCTGGAGCTGTAAGAGCTGTCAGCTGCAAGTCTTCAGCTGCAGATGAGGAGACAGCCGAAACTCGGTACAAGTGAAGATCAGGCGAGTCCAAGCTGCTGTCTGGAGATGAGCCACCATTAGCAGAGGACGCAGCTCTGCTTGGATGAAAAGCACTTCGCGCCTCAAGCTGCAATGGTGCTAAACTGGATAATGCTTCAGGGACCAACTCACTGCCATGACTATCAAGAGCATCCGCAGAAATCTTGGCGACAGGCTTAAGAGAGAAATCATTGTGAGGCCTTGCTCTTCTGCTTGTTCTCCTCTTGTTATCAGGGCCTAGATCAATCCTACTGCTGCTTGTGCCTCCATAGCTACTGTCCGTTTCATGGCCAAGTGCATACTCATCTTTTCTGATGGGCAGTAGAACTTTGGACTTCTTTCGTGCCTCTGCAGCAACTCTTGAAACTTCCTCTGCGTTAAGACGAGCGAGTGCCCATGGGCTAATTTTTATACCACCTGAACCCTTCTTCCTCCTTACTTCATCTTCTTTCCTCTTGGAAGTAGAATTATGTGATGAACCAGCCTCTGATGGAATAACATCGAACTGGAAAGAAGTTGAGTAGCTCAAGATCAGCTAGTGGCAAATGCCAAATCAAAAAAAGGTCATACAGTAGTATCTTTTATGATCATGTATATGACTCATGATGAAACATAAATATGCATTTGTTGTAATAAAGGACTGCAATTTTACAAACATAAGAGGAAGTTCCAAAGACGACAGGTCTAATATAGACTAAAAATTAGCATGGCTAGCTGAAGAATCAAATCACTTAACTTCAATTCACATCGGCACATCGCACAGCTACCTAGGCTAGCAGTAAGATTTTTCTGTACAGACATACCATCACTTCAAAAGGTATGCAGCCATTTATCATTTATCATAAGATTCTTCAAGGCTGTTACCTGATCTTCAAGAAATAATCTTGGAGGAGTACACCATGAACCACGGCGTCGTCCACCAAAGGAACTTGTACTGCTAAGTCCAGTGTAGGAGCTTACACGAGACATCTGTGGACTCTGCTGCCCACCAACCTCTTCTTGTTCTTGCTCTCTTAGGGCGATGATGTAGTCATATGTACTAATTCCCTGTATGAAGTTGAGAACATGATGGTTAGACTTTTAACATCGCATCACCTCAGAATGCAACAATATGACACACACAAAGTATTTATACTATCAATATTTAGTTCCTAACTCACTGGAAAGTTAACATTTCATTGTGGATGTCCTTTTAATAACTTTTTTCTAGTTCAATACATAAATATTTTCTAAGTGTTCAAAGGGTATGACTGTATGAGAATCTGGTTTACAAGCTGCTCTAAAAAATTATCAGGAATAGTAACAGAGTACCTAATCAATCCGTGGCATTACATAAAACGGGAATGGGTTAGAAGTACCTTCTTGATTAGAAGAATGTGAAAAAAGAGAAGTTGCGCGATTGGCAGCAAAGCAACCATGGCTAGGATGGTACAAGATGCCTGTATGAACAAAGATCAACATTTTGTGAACGTTCAAGAAAAATTGTGAAAGAGCCAACTGGTTCTCCAAAAAAAGGTGAAATAGCTAGAATTTGAAAGTAGAACAGCCAAACGCACCACCACAATAACATAAGGCACCACAGAGAAGCTGCTTCCAAGCTTTGACACAATTTGAATGGAGAATTCCTTTCGCTCAACAAAGCAGAACACTAGCACCAATACTCCAATTGCTGATTGTAGGATAAGCTGGCCCAAAGTGCACAAATCATGTAGACCTGTCAATGGTCAACTAGGATGAAAAGGACCAGGAATAAAATGCTCTATGCGGTAACCATGACAAATTTATATGCATGAAAAGGACTTAAGTGTAGTTAATGTTGGGACTATGGTAAACATAACAGACTAATGACATTAAGATTAGAGCACTATGCAGCACTCCTATCCATACAATCTTATAAGAGTATTTGTAGCTGATTGAATAACATGAGCTTACCAATAAAAGGGAAGAAATCATCAGAATAAAAAACCTCATATAGTTTCTTTTTCCAATGCAATTGTTGAGCCACTGTTGAGATTGAGAAAAGGAGAGTTACTAAATACTCGCTAATGGATGAATAAGAAATGATATGTTTCAGGATAATCTGTGAAAGGGCATGTAGCCTAGTGGTTGCAGTGTGACCTGAGTAGCACCTCAAGGTCCTGAATTCAAATCTCCATGGGAGCGAATTTCAGATTGGGTTGTTTGAGGGGCTAAGTTCCCAATTTAAAAGGTTGTATATATTTGATTGGATGTAGAGGCCGGGTAAAAAATACCCTTCTCTAAAAAAAAATTGTTTCAGGATAATCTTACCCTGCAGTGATGATCAAAACCATCAACACATTTATCACAAACTCTGCAGTGCTTACTGTACTTCAATACCTATAAAAAATTAGCAGCCTATTAAAGAGTTGAGTTGACAGAAGAAAAGCATAACTCAAGTACTCAACAACTAGAAATACAAAACGCATACCTCAACTTCACAGAGGCTGCAGAAAAACATTCCTTCCTCACTGGCTTGCTGCTCAGACCATTCCCGTGGTTGGCAGCAGGAAAGAACAAGGTAGAGAGGATAGAAAATAAAGAGAAAAACAGAGAAAGTTGAACTGCAGCAAGATGGGTTATTGTCTTTGTAGCGAGTTATTGACTTTTCACTAGCAGCTGCAAACTCATGGTCTTGCTTTTCTCCAGTTCTCTCTACTTGCAACCCTGAATCTGAAATGCCATGTCTGAATTCCTTTGGATGTTTGTGTTTGCCACTTCCATACAATCTTAGGTACTTCTTTGATTTGAAGACACCTGGATCAGCTGGGTCAGTTGCAGCACACCAGATGTACATAAAGAAGACAAATGAAACCTGAAAAGGATCCAGATTACACATTTCTATCATAAAGGTGTTAAGTAAATGCATACATTGACCATAATGGTATAAAGTAAATTCATACAGGGGTTTGCCGAGTGTCATTATTTTCTTTTAAAAGGGCATACATGCTCAAGCTCACCATTTGGCCACAACAGAATGCCTATCACAAGCTTGCATTCAGACAAGTATTCAGATAAGTAAAATACTGTATTCGGATAATGGTTGAAAAGAAAAACAGCACATGTTAATCCATGATGTAGTGTGTTCCACTGTCACAATAAATTATAGTTTTGTGAACTCAACTGTTTGTGATGTTCAGTAGCAGATCATATTTCAATTACAAAAATATTAAAATGTATTTTTTCCTGTTCGATGATGTTTCATTTCATACCTATGGAGTTAAGAAAACATGTGTTAGCAAAAACATCAGCTACTCATCAGAAGATGTATGCAATAATTTTCTTAAAAACAAAGAAAGCACCCAAATGATTTAGGAATAGTCATTGGAATAATATATGATAACCATTTGTAGGGGACAATATCACAATAAAGTTATATGACTGATCCCACGGAATTGCCTGTACCATCTTGGAATGAGGAGGATAGCACAAAAACGAGGGTATCAGAAAGATTTGGACCAGTAAGAAACAACAAATATTAGCGCAATAAATACAACTTATGCCCATGTCATCTCCATCAAACAAAGGTACAAAATCCTACCAAACATGTACAATTTCTGTACAACCCAAAGCACTAGTAATCAACTGGATAGGCTCCAAGAAGCACCTGAGAGTTCAATGCGTACAATGCCTGCTTTCTCCGATTTGGTATTTCTACATGTGCCATATCGCTATTACGTACACAAAAATATCTCTATACTGTTCTTAACCTCGTAATGCAAGCAAAATTGTACCAACCACAAAGGCAGAATCAGAGCTGCTCAACAAACTGACAATGACTGACAGAGTTAGGCATGTCACATGATAGCACCAGAATTTCCCAGATTAGACTGAATTCTTGGTAGCTTGTACTACCAACCTCCAACAAACGAGAAGGTACACAAACAATGGAACCACTATCTACACTACACATGCAGGAGTGTGCTAAACACCACATTTGCAGGTAATGCCTGCTTAATTTGGCATCTTCCACAAGTTCCAGCAACCACTGACGGGCCCCATCGGACATCACCAAGATGGGGATCCAAAGTTGCCAAACCACAAGGCAGCAAAACTCAACAAAGGACAGCAATGGAGGCAAAAGCAAGAATCTTTACCAGAGGCGTGTAGAGCCCCACGGCCAAGTCCTGGAACACCTTCTTCCCGACGAAGGGGGCGAAGAACACGTAGAACGCGAACGCCAGCGCCAAGAACACGGACACGGCCACCACCTGCAGCAACAACTAAATTCTTCAGCGACCAAGAACAGCCAAAGGAAAATTCATATCCCGCCCAGGAAGAAGAAGAAGGAGAAGAATTTCGTCACCTGGAGAGGGTGGTAGGGAAGCTGCCACCCATGCCGCCTCATGGCGACGCCTCGCCAAGAACCAAACCCCCCACAAGCCCAATCAGAACGAAGAAACCAAGAAAAGAACAACTTTTCTTTTTACCCTCTTCTCGCGATCAATGCGAGGAGCACGAGCACGGGGTGGTTCTCCCAAGAATCAAGAATTCGCGGCTTTCATCTGCCCTCTCTCCGCTCCTTCCCCTGCTATCACAACCGCATCCGTGGGCTGCGACTGCGAGAGGGGAAAAAGAAGAAGAAGAAGAAGAGGAGACCAAAGGAGGGGGGGCATTAAATGCAGCTCTGCTCAGATTTACTGGAAGCCTAGCCAGTAGCCAGCGAGGGAAGGAAGCGAGGGGATTTCGCTTCACGTGAAGCTACTCCTTCTCCACCCTGCGATGCTGCGAGGCTGCGAGGAGAGAAGTGGAGGAGAGGCGAGGACAGTGACTGTGACTGTGCAGTGTTGCTGCTGGACCTGCAGCCTGTCACGGTGGGGACTCCTGTGGTGGCGCGACCCGGTTTTAACCTCTTGTCATCCCATCCATGGTCCTCTCCTCTACACGAGAGAAGTTAAGAGTATCTTAATTCCAAGAAAGAAGATTTACAACTTTACAAAAGCAAACGGCCCTCGAAAACCTCTCCATGTTTTTGCGAGAACCGTTTGGAAACTGTTGATTACCGGTGAAATTCGACCAAAATTTGACAAACAATTCAAATTCAGCTTTTCTTAATTTAACCAGTTTATGAAATGGTTTGTGATTGAGCTGGCTTGAAACCCTAAACCAAGCAGTTTTCGACGCTTTCGTAAACCTTACCACATAAAAGAAAAACAATGAAGTTAGTTTATACTAGCATTTTATACGTGTGGTGGAATATCTCAACATGGGATAAGCCCCATTTTAAAAACGTATGTTGAGAGTCATACCATTGTATTGTTTTTCTAAAAAAATGTATATGAAAATTTTCACATATTTTGTTAGGAGTTAAATCTTCAATGCCAGCAAAAACATAGAGGTCAGTTAGAAAGTAAATGTGCAATAATAGCATTGGTTTGAATAGATTACACGACAGTATATATTAAGTATGCTTACTTAGCGCCCTTATCATAAGGTGATGTATGGTTTAGATGTACCGAAAAGACGTCTATATGATGTGGTGTTGAAATTGCTTTCGTACAAAAGCGAGGAAACAATAAATTGCAATAAGCCACCAAACCAAATAAAGAAAGGCTACTGTACATACTAATAGCTCCAAATTCAGTTTCATGAGTTATAACTCTATCACTATCAATGCTCAACCATATGAAGAAATACTCAAACTATGATAGCAAGGAAGGCACATGCAATCTGCAAAGTGTACTAAGATACAAATCTTCATAAAGTGTGCAAGTTAATACAACTACTTAATCCCCAATGTACCCTGCAAAATGTTGCAAAGAAGGGCATCATGCAAGAGTCAAAATTAGCACTCACTTTCTCCCATCTTTGATCTGAACGGTCAAACTCAGTTTGAGACTTATAATTGAGCGGGTTGTTACTGTGAATTACTTACTTGATTATAAAACTAAATTAAACATTTCAATAAACAGACTTACGAAATACCTTAAAATAAATGGTTTAAGCAATATAGTAGAAATATTTTTAAAAATAAAATCTATTTTTTAAAGTATGAAGCAAATAATTTGTTTTACTAATCCGATAAATAATTTGAAAAGAACTAATACCTGGCTATTAGCTACTTCAAATGACTCCATGATGCACAAATCAATATGTAACATGCTTTGCTTTCATGTAAATTGCTATGCGAAATTCATCTTTATTTTTTTACTCTCAAGAAGATGCCGGATTATCTTTTCCAATATATCAAAATTCAACACAGTGTGACATCCGTACACGGCAGTTAGCGACCTCGTTTAAAGAAAACTAAGCTGATATGATCACGCTGTTGATTCCACTTTATCCTAGTTTTTTTATACGATCTGTATGCTCTGTCTTGACCCTAGAGATCTGATGTCTGTACAACTAAACTAAAGTTAAGCCATTGTTTCTTGGGTTAGAAAAACAAGATTAGTTATTAGCACTGGGCTGGTGTGCTTCTTTGTCCTTTGCTGTTGGTGTCCTCCTTGGAGCTACTTGCAAACCTTCCATAGGCTCACAGAGATCTACAAATATAAGTATAAACAAACAGATTAATTAGCTGCAAATTAGTGAACACAATGTATAGTGGTATGATATCTCAGAGGACATGGTAACTTGTGGTGGCAATCTGAGCTTGTGAATTGTGATAAAAGAAATGCTCCTGCAAAATGTCAAGATTACATGATTAGAACCATAATGAACCAAAATGATCACAAGGACAGAGGAAAAACATTGTAATTTTGGAAAAGCTGCGCGTGACATTGCATATGGATCGCCTCATTTCAGCTACTCATTTTGCCTGCCCTTTTAGCCAGGATGCAAATAGCCCCATGATGAAGTCACCATAACCAGTTGAATGATCCTTAAGCAAAGAATAACTCTCGCTATGATTGCTCATACAATGTAATAGTAGTAGTATAACTTTTTGTGTGCCTCGTGAATCGTGCATCCTCAATCAACAACATACTACTAGTACTTTGTTGTGCACACAAGCATTCATGCATGTGGAGTTGTGGACCTGACCATGAACTGCACGAGCACGAGATACAATTGCATTGCTTCAAGAAATTGATGAACAGCTTTTGCTTCAGAGGACACATCAACCGTGCACAAATGGTGAGGGTCCAAAATGGCAAGAAGAAAAACAGGGGCCATGCAATGTAAACATACTTACCTTAGCTAAGCCAAACAGGTTGGAAACATATACAGCAAGCAGGCCCTACTTGATTGTGAAAGGAAAAGGTAAATTAGTTATTGACAAATACTATTGAAAAGGGCCCTTGCCGTTTATCAATTGGGAATCTCCTGTCATGTGGCAAATTTAATATCAACCTACTCCTCTCAATCATTTGAGGAGGAAGAGAAAAATGTGAAGTGCCTCACATATCCTATCCACAGAAGTGCTACTGTTGTAGTGTCCTGATAAACTGAAGCAAAATGCCACACTCCCACTAGTAGGCTGGGCATCAACCTAACCATTAATCAACTGGAAATAGTGTATCATGGACACATGTATTATCAACATCTAGTCTCTGTTCTTTACTGTCCCCCTAGTATCTTCAGTTCTTTACCTGTCTTTAGGGCTTGGCATTTGGCAAGATAGTACCTAACCTTTTGTGATGTGATCACTTGTGAGACAGCCACTGTGTGACATCCATCCAAAGAGCTTTAAAAAAAAGTTGGCTTGTGACTTTTTATGGCGAGCAAGTTCTTTGGTTTACTTTTGTTTGGATGGATTTCAGATTTTCAATGGAGAGTTGAGCATGTGGTTGGGCTTTGCTTTGGCAATTGGGAACAATGTAAGTGATACCACATTGCTGATTGTTGCTGGCGATACAAGACAATGGAGTGTACTCACCTGTGATCTACCTGCCTCTGCATGACGGGTTCACCTAAAGCCATTGTCCTCTTGCGGCTTGTTCAGTGGAGGGAGAGATGAGCAGGGTGCAGATGCCGCCATGGACCCGTTCTGACACCGGCCGTTCGTCTCATCTCCCGAGGACGCCTTTTTCCCGTTTCTCGCTAATCTGCTCTTTTGTTTAGGGATTTAAGAGTGGGATCTAAATTAGTTTTAACGCAAGCAGTTCATCGAATCATCAGCGATCAGTAATTCGGTAATATATACTCTAGCCTAGCCCGATCTGGGGAATCGCAATGCGGCCATGCGGGTGGAATTACCGGGAGGTGGGTGGCGGGGGTCGTCGATGATGCGGCGGCGCATGCTTGCGAGGTCCGAATACGGCGCGGCGAGGCTCACCGGAATGTTCGTCGCCGCCGCCGCCGCCGCCGCCTCCGGCCGCGGGTGGCTATACTTCCATGGTGGTGGTCGCCTGGCCGGGGAGGTCGGTGGAGAATCCGTGCTAATTTTTACGAAAAGGCCCTCGTACTATATCGTATTATTATTGTTCGTGTCCAGTTTAGTTCCCACCTCCCACTTCTGGTTGTCCGCACCGTCGGATCACGCATACGGCAGCTCAGATGGAGGCGTGAGAACACGGTGCACATTTCTGAAAGAACAGTTTGTTCCCTTTGTCGTCGCTTTCAACCATAATAAATTATGGTATTATCAAATTTTGATTCCGATAAGGTTTTCCGTAATAGGATCACCAAGTTATCCCGATTACAACATCATCCTCCCATCACCGCCGCCGGTGGCGAAGAAGGGGCGTTAGCACGAGCTGCTTCTCTCGCTGTACTAATGGTCACTATTGTTCTGCTTGCTATTTAGACCTCATTTGAAACTCAGGTTTCTCAAAACACACAAATAAAAAAAATACAAGATTCGAATATCATCGCACCTCGAATCATAAGAAATAAAAAACACAAGAAAACTACACAGGAAACCGTTTGGATGAAGCATAGAAAAAACCATGATTTAGAAAAAAAAGGTAGACACAAAGGAAAATTTCGAAAAGCTTGAAGCTCATGATAGAAATCCTCCAGAATTCCTAAAAACATGACATTTCATAGGAACTAGTGTATTAAATCCTGCATTCGCGTGACTATAGTCATTATGTTATGAATGATGTGTAAGAAAATATATTAACGATAATAAAAAATTATATAATTTGTTATTCAAAACGTATAAAACATGCATGAAATAATTTTACTACGGTGTTTACATGACTGTAACATCTCTCTTTATTAAATATGTTTACATGTTATTTGTAGTGATTAGCTTAAATTTATATAATTAATGATGTAAATAATTTTTTGAAACATACTTTCCAAAAATATTATCATAACAATAAATAATTTATCATACATTACAGTGTCCATTGTCTTTCTCTTTCTGAATTTTTGAATTTTTAAATGTTTCATAGTAATAGTATAAATAGATTTGTAATTTAAATTGTGCGGACCATTTTTAATCTAAACAAAATAGTGAGTGCAACCATAAACACCATTTTCATTGTTGCTTTTAGCAAATTTAATTTTCTTTTGCATACATGAATAAATGTTAAGAGATCATATTTGATAGAAAGTCTAGGTATAACACAATTTTTTTATATCGATCTATAATAAATAAACAATATCATGACAATAAATAATTTACAATAATTATGCTAAACTTTAGCGACTCTAACCATCATGTTGTGTAGGGTGTGTAATAAAAATATATTAATGATAATATGAAATTACATAATTTGTTGTCCAAAACCTATGAAACATATAATTATTTTATGTGTCAGAGTTAAGGATAATGCATACCTCCTATATACGGGTTAACGAAATACGGTGGAATCATATACCTGATATTATACGATAAGGTGTCCTTTATTCAAAGAAATACGGTAGAAAGAGAAAAAAGTTATCTTCCCGGAATAGAAGGTGTCAGAATCCTAATCGGGGAAGATAAGGTTTCCTTGAGCCGTGTTTCGTTCTATTTCCCTGATTTCTACTTGGAGAAGATGGAGATCTCTGCTATATAAGCAAGACCCCCATGGTCTAGGAGGGTAACTAGTTATATCAAGCCAAAATGTATGCTCAGGAGCAATCCAGAGGAAGACTTCGTCGTATTTGTCGAATAGATCTCGCCGGGCCGTTCTCAGCAGCTTCTAGTCGACAAAATCAATCAGTTGTTCTATCCTTTATTGTATTCTGAGCGTATTTTTCGATATTAATCCATATAAACTGGAGTAGGGTTATTACTCACCTTGAGGGTCTGAACCAGTATAAATCTTTGTCTTTTGTTTGCTTGATCTACTCTCATGAATACCCTGGTTCCAATGACCCCCATACTCTACAAATACCTTGGTTAGCGATCAATACGTTGACATTATGAAATAATTTTACTATGGTATTTATGTGACTACTTTCCTCTCTATTAAATCTACCCATAGTTCATCAACACAGTCTTATATTCCTCATTATTCATATATGTTAAATCTACCCTATAGTTCATCAACACAGTCTTACCCTCTAGGTATCACATGGCTTCAATAGATGAAAAAGTTGCAATGTTATTTTTTCTAACTTAACAATATAATAACTTGTTTCATCATTCTTTTTTTAATGTTAAACCTATATTATTTTATTTTTATGCTTGATTGTCAAAACATATATATTCTTCCGCATGTTTAATTTTCATTGGTAAATGCTACCGTAGTGTTAGCACGAGAAAATTACTAGTAGGCTTAATTTGAAATGTGTGGACCATTTTTCTTCTAATAATTCTAACCATAAACATCATTTTTGTTGCTGTTTTTAGCAAATTTACTTTTCTTTTGCATACTCGAATAGATGTTCAGAGAATGTATTTGGCAAGAAGGTACTATGATTATGCTAAACTTGTAAAAATTATTATAAAAGCACAAATTATAGAATTTTACTATGTGCATATCATCAAATCAAATTTCTTATACTATACATTGTCCTACCAACCATTTTTTATTAATAATAATTTTACAAAATTACAATTTATTATAATAATTTTTACTAAAGGTGTTCGCCGTAAATTTATATCTCTAATATGTGCCTAATTAGTTGGTATAAATTAAATTAATCACATGAACATACATTTTGTACAGATACACAATTGTATCTTAAGTACTTTTAAGGTTAGGAATACTTATGGTCAACTAAATCTATAGAATTTAGAGTACTATGTTTATATATTTTACCAATTATTTAAATTTGAAGGCGTATTTGTAATATAAGTATAGGCAAATGATCAAATTGTAAATTATACAATTTACTGTAATACTAAGCGAAAAAATACAATCACATCTCCTCTCTTTGGATCGAGCTCCATGTGTTCACCTACGATCATTTTGTCTTCTTATATATAGATTAGAGTAACCAATTATATCTCTATTTATAAATTGTAGTACCTTTCTACCATCTCAAGTTCTTGTGTGGCCTGCTAGAAGGGTCTAGAACAACATATATTTTTTATTACTACTAAGTTTGATCCTATGATCAAAATTGATTTTAGCTCTTTTGTCATTTTGTAAATCCAATGGCTAATATTAATCGGATGATGTGGCACATTCTAGTTGCATGTTGGATTTCACTTTTCATTAGTTAAGATTTCAAACAAATTCTAAAGAGCCTCATCGGAATTTTTTCTATAGAATTTAAATCATTTGAAATTCCTCAAGTTTTTCTTTGTTCAAAAGAAACCCTTATCTATACATTTTGACCATTCGTCTTTCTAAAATTTTATAAAACTTAAAAATGATGATGTATTATCAAAGTGCATTCCATCATAAGGCTGTGTTTGTTTTTGCAAGTTGGAAACACTTTCCTCCTAGCACGCAAAATAAAATGATGGATTAACACATAATTAATTAAATATTAGCTAAAAACTAATAGATTAATATAATTTTGAAAGCAACTTTTCTAAAAAAAATTTTGAAAACACATTATTTAACCATTTGAAAAACGTGTGCTCGAGAAAGGAGAAAGGAAAAGTTAGAAAAGTTTACTGCCGAACACACCTAGCATAAGAGTTTTGTTCATAGTAATCTAGCCATTTAAAAATTATTAGTGATAAAATTTGCTAAGAAAATGCAAACGATAATAGTACTTAAGCTCGGAGCATCTACCAAATATATACCTATCATATTCAGCTACCTAGTGGGAATTTTGCGCAAGAATGCATTACATACATTATATATACATAAGAGTCGGAGAGATTTGTGCTCACTCTAGTTAATTACTTTCAAGTTTCAATAAACTTATTATTTCAAAGAGCAGAAATATACACTACTTTGTTAAGTAACACAACAAATCCACATCTATATCTTATTCGTGGTACATATGTGTTAATAAAATAATACATCATATGCTTTCCTGTAAAAATTCCGGGCCGTAATTTGGCCAAAATTATCTTTCGGTTAAAAGCGGCAAGCGTTTATGGCCAAATCTCAATGTTATCTTGAGAACAAAAGGTACATCTCATTCTCATAGCCTCATGCTACTCTCTTTCCTACTTCCTTCCGTCAATACAGTAATTTGGAAAGCTAAAGCAGCACAGATGAGGTGACTGCGCCAACAAAGGTAAAATTTAGCTCATAATAAGTCGCAAATCAACAACACAAGACTATGATCATGGAAAAGCTGCTACATTCACTAATTGTGAAAACCTTGGTACATTCACTACAAAAATTATTAGTGAAGCACACGCATGTTTACAGCTCGTATAGATCCTTCGCAGCTACAATTTCTCCGCACTCACATAGTTTCCCTACCCTTTCCCTGTTCCTATTTGTACAGTTTCTACCTACCTACGAGGCTCTACTTCTCCTGAAGCATTGGCTGCACTTGGCCACTGGGGTTAGAAAGAATGGACAAGTACCATAAAAACCAAGGAAAAAACGAATGATGTTAGCTTTGCTGTTAGTGTTAGTTCTTTACAACAATCAGAAGTTGCCGACGGGCGGCCCTGCTGGCCGAAGAGAAAAAAACCGGCCATCGCTAGTGCGAACTGCAATAAGAGAAAGCTTGTCAAAAAATCATACGTATCATTTATCAATGTATTGATAAGCAACAAAGACATGTCGTATTACCATAAAGGGCGTCATGTACAGTTGCTATGGTGCAGCCATGCTGTTTCCATTGATGGCTGCATCATTCACACAACTTTTCTTGCCCTACCATGCATCGAGCAGGTTATGCGTTCGCCCAGCATGCACATCATAAGCGCAACGGTAGAGTTGGTCGGAGGAGATCAACCTACATCTTTTCCTCGTCTGCTTGCAGCTCTTGTTTTAGTATCTATCGTTTGTTTCACTTGCCGGCTAGGATTTGATGGTTTAGAGTCCTGTGAATAGATTTTGAATTTTAGAAATACGATGGATATAAGAGGTTGGCTGAAGTTGCCAAAGATACAAGTCAAGGATCAATACATTTTTAGTAGCCAATTGTGCTTTAGACTTTTCTGCTTCTGCCTCTTTTTCAGCCTTTTTCTTATCGAGCTCAGCTTGCTTGCGGTTCTCTTCATGTGCTTTGCGAAACATTGTTACAAATGTTAAGAGGGTGGAGATAACTGCAACATCATGATCAACATAAGAGTTAAGAAACATAACAAAACAAGCAAACACATATGTTGATCATAAAAATTGCAGAAAAAAGATATGCTCAATCGGCTGCAAACTGCAGAAAATTATTTATCCCAAATCGTTTTCCTTGCAAGGTATTGAATATTTATAGGTTGAAATATTTTAAATAAGAATGTTTTTCATGATAATGTCTTTGTGCTTATAGTGGTGGGTGCTCACATGACTGACAATATCTTGATCCTTCACAGGTACTCGGAAAAAAGAAAATGCTGAATGCACAACCTTAGAAATAAGTCACATTGATCATAAAGGTTAACCTACCTTGCTCAAATGGGCAACGTACAGGATCTTCGCCGAAATATTTAATCAGTGCATCAGCCTTTTTTCCCTGACAAAATAATGCAACAAAATAATCAAGGCCAAAAGGAATGTAGGTTAATAGCATGCATGCCTTCATATAAGAAAACAAAAACATACCACTTCAGAAAATAATGAAGACAAAGATTGCACATCAGCTCCAGCATTGTCAGTGAATTCTTTCAGTTTCTGAACAGTGCAAACAATACCGATTTAGAACCAACGGGATTTCAAACAGCCTTTACTCTTCAGCTTTCACTTAGAAAATAACTTTTGAGGTTCACATGTCAGATTGATTGAAACAACAGGTTTATCAGTAACCCATGTATATATATCAGAGGTGTACATTTGTCTTGAATAACAGGTGTATCACCAATAGAGGCTCTTTAAATATTGTATGTTATATCTCATTTGGGCATGTCCCAGTAAAATTGATGTAATGCTGTCTGAGAAGCACATCTAGATGACAATCATAAAATAAAAACATGAAAAAACTGTCAAGAAACCTGGATAACTTTCTTGTACAATTTCTGGGGAAGAAATTACTAATTGTAGTCCACATTGCAGGTAGTGTAATCCACTACCAACTTAATATTTAAATATGTCAGAAATAAGTTAAAATGAGGTAGATCCTTGACCTCATGAAAAATCTCTGATACTGGACCATCACTTTCTGAAGCATTATACTCGAGCTGAACCTTTTCCAGCCCTTTACTAACCGCTTGCATTTCTTCTGCCAGCATTTTTAGTTGTATCTGTTCAGGAAAATACCGATTAGAACAGCATATACATCTTGAAAGTAAATAAATTATATATGCTACAAGATTGATAGAACAGTAAAAGAAAACTCAAACCTTTGATGTAGCTTCTAAACTAACAAGATCCACATAGAAGTTCAGAAGCTGTGGTGATTTTGCAGCAAGTACCTGATATTACATTTTCTTTTGTTAGGGTGTACGCAAGATAGATACTGATGTAAAATCATTTCAACTCAACCAAATGTAAACTTAACCAGGACTACAAAGAAGTTGGGGCCAAAATACTCAAAGTCTTCGTAGAATATAGCAATATAACCTTGTTACGGAATAAATTAAGTGGAAGTGCATCATTGTATATATATTTGCTTACAACATAACATGCAAATCATGAGCTCACAGTTTCCACCATCAAATAAATTGACTTCAGGGTCCTGATTTGAATAAAATTATTCGATGCAGTCAAAACTTGATTTAAAGTTAAGCAGGTAAACTATTGGTGAAAAGCTACCATGTTCACTTTCGACAACCCAGCAGAACAGGAATTGTGAAAGGCATACCTTGCAGAGGTAGTGCATAAGTGTCATCTTATTATTTGTTGCTCGGGTATCTGTTAGTTTTAGAAGACTGTCCAACCGGAAGCCAACTGCAGCACCTGTAAGCAAACCAACAATTGTGAACTTATCCAAGAACAGTACTAATAGTCTAATATATAACCAATTAACTAAAGAAAATCAAAAGGATGCTCCAGTGTAAAGAAACAACTGAACTAATAAACCATTTGACCGTTACCAAATGTGTAACCTGTCATTATGAAACTCTAGAAGAACAAGAAAAGCCATCAGTAGCCTTACTGATACTCCTGTATTTATGGTGGTGATAATTGATTTAAACTAGAAACATTGGTGGCATTACAATGGTTTCTTCAGAAACTAGGATGTTGCCTATACTCCAAAAGAAAGGGAGGAATTATCAGCCTAAATTGATTATTCATTCTTCCTAGGATGCATAATCCATTTGTTCCAACAAAACACCGTGCCTATTTTTTTCTCAAATATGCAGGAGAACTGCATATCAATGCATTAAGGAGAGAATATTTACAAGACACACACACACACACACACCCCACTTCCTCACTACGATTTTAAAAGTACACCACAAACAAACAACAAAACAAGAAACTTGTGGGAAAGATTCCTATTCTAGAGGTTAAACATGTTGCAGGAAAACTTCAATGTCCTTCATTTCTGCCTAGCAAGAAGCCAGTAAAATCACAGAGCTAGTAGACATAAATGCAGCTGCATTTCATATGCCATGAATAACTAAAGATAATGTGACCGACTAAATAGAGTGTAACAGAGAAAATGCAGTTGTTGTACCTCTAGCAGTACCCTGGTTCAATGTATTCCCAAGGAGGAGAATTTTCTTCATGATTTCTTTTAACTTGAGAGAACTTCGAATCTGATGATGCAGATATTTTTTAGAAAACAGGAATTTGACAGTATAAATTACACAAGAAGCAAGATCAATTGCAAAACACTAATCCCGATTCTAAATGAACCTCATCACATGAAGAGTCTATGGTGTTCAAACTTTTTCGAAGGTCTGCGACTTGCGAACCAAACTGGATCTTGAAGGAGAACACCCGCAGTTTTGACTCCATTCGTGGCACTTTCATCAATTCTAGGAAGAACTGCATTAGCAAAACAACTGTTCAATGCATACGGATCTACTCATTACTCAAACAAGCTGGCATAAATGTATAACACCCAAGACCATTTTACTTTAAAAACTCAAAATGTAAAAGCTCCCATAAATGTCGTTTGTGGATGTGGTCCGACAAGGCCATCACATACTTGCAAGGCCATCCCAAAGATAAGCAACAAAAATAAATATTGTACTCCCCCCGTTTCATATTATAAGTCGATTTGACTTTTTTTTAGTCAAACTTCTTTAAGTTTGACCAAGTTTATAGAAAAATATAGCAACATTTTCAAAACAAACATATTATCAAAATATATTCAATATTACATTTAATGAAACTAATTTAGTGTTATAGATGTTGCTAATTTTTTCTATAAACTTGGTCAAACCTAAAGAAGTTTGACTAGGAAAAAAGTCAAAACGACTTATAATATGAAACGGAGAGAGTAGAAGTTATTTAGTTGTCATCTTATCCATAGCACTATTATTAGGCTTATCTATTTAAGAAGTAGGAGATTCGTTCACGAATTTAGCCTCTGCTCCTTCCATCTATCTCTGTAGGTGTTCCGCTCTTCTTCTACTGTGCACCTTTCTACTCCCGTGCCAGTTATCCTTATACCATGCCCATTCCTTGTAGAAGTAAGAGCTGAACAAGGTTTTCCCCTCACTATTTCCTACCCTCTTAACAAAAAATTAGCCTCTGCTCATTATGCCCTCTATATCTGCTGTGTTCAGCTTTTCTCTAGCTATAGTGCCATTTTTCTCCTATACCAAATTGCCAGTTTATTATCGAGCCATATCATAAGGCCTCTTCTAAACAGTATCCACCCTGTTTTGAGTCGATGTTCAGAAAAGGGATATTAGTGATCAAACAAAGGTACCAGAAAACTGTTTTATGGACATATAAACTCTGACCATTGTGTTTCATTCTAAAATTGCCAAAATCTCCAAGTAAGACAAAAAAAGTGTCTTTATGTGTGCTGACGGGACTAATATATAAATAAAGTGCAATGGGCAAACATTCCAATTCCAGTAATATGGTACCACCCAAAAAGAGAGATAACCACTAGATGACTAGATGGCAAAAAACCATTACCTGTTCGCATTTACCCAGATTTTCCTTATCTCCAGTGTAATTCTGGAAAGAGACAAGACAGTAAGCCAACATAGTTTTCAAATGAGATCACAAGAAGGCCAAAACATTGTATTACCTTGAGAAGTTCCATTTCTTCTTTTGTAGGACAGAACTTTATGAGATTCTCCACTTGATCAACATCCAAGGTAGATTGGTCCAATGCCAAAGCCGCACTCTAGAGAAAATTTTAGCCATTAAGATATCAAAAATCAATCATGTTACCATTATCTTTGCTTGTTTTGTAAGATAATTACCACCAAATCTGGCAGTGGCATCTTCACTTTTGTCAGCATGATCTCTGTGTTGTTTGCCCTCCTCAACTCAATCTAATCACATAAAAGTGTAAGACTATTGTAACATGGTCATTTACAAAGTCTAATGAATACAGATTCTTAGACTGTTTGCATAGTTTTGTGCTATGATAATGAGACCATGTAACACATTTGTCATAACTTAAATGTCCAACAAATCTAGTGGCTTTCTGACCTTGATTACTGATACAAATTAGAAAGGAAATCAATATTAGCATGTACTTACTAGGTGAACTTTTTCTGGCTTTGAACCAAGAGATTTTCTACGTGAATCAGATTTAGAGCTGTCATTCGGTTTTGGAACAGCTGCTGGAAAAAGGCTTTCCAGCTCTGACAAATCAAACTCCGAAACACTGCAGAAAACAAATTGACAAACATTAAGGCAAAACCTAGTAAAAAAAGCATCACGAATATTGAGCCGGACTTTGTGGAGTAGATTGTACGAGATTAGTAGCAACTGAATTGTAGAAAATTCATGCCACAATCATGATGCCAAATTCAGCTTTAAAAAAAACAATCATGACAACAAATTATTTACAAATCCTGGATGAAGCCTTACAGCAATCACATCATTGAAAGTTATGTACATGTATCAATAAGCATGGTCAAAATGGAGGAAGAATTTTAATCAAAAGGATATACCTCTGCGAATCATCATTTCGCTGTAATTCTTCCCATAGACTTCCTTGCAAAGCCCTTGTCACCTTGATCCAATGCAATGGCTTTAATGTTGATTTGCGTGCAGCTGCAGCCCCAAAACCTGATCCTGAAGCACGTACCGCCCCACGCCCTCTACCTATTAAACTACTAGGATTGCCTCCAGGAGGTGGTGGTGCTCCTGGTCCTCTAGGAGGAGGTGGTGCACGTCCACCAGGAGGTGGAGGTGGAGGAGGACCACCGAGCCTTCCCCCAGGGGCAGGCGGTGGTGGAGGTGCTCGGCCACCAGCTCCAGGTGGTGGCGGGGGAGGTGGAGCTCCTGGACGTGTGCCTGGAGGGGGTGGAGGAGGTGGAGCACTTGCACGGCCACCTGGAGGAGGAGGAGGAGGTGGAGCACTTGGACGACCACCTGGAGGGGGTGGAGGGGGTGGAGGACCTGGGCGAGCACCTAGAGGTGGTGGAGGAGGTGGAGGACCTGGATGTGCACCTGGAGGTGGTGGTGGAGGTGGAGGGCCAGGGGGCGGAGGTGGGGGAGGCGGTGCTCCTGAACGTGTGATAGGCGGTGGTGGCGGTGGAGGAGGGGCATTAAAATGTGTTGTTGGAGGTGGTGGAGGCGGTGGCGGAGCATTAAAGCGTGCAGCTGGAAGTGGAGGTGGTGGTGGAGCATTAGAACGCGAGATTGGCGGCGGTGGAGGAGGAGGTGGAACGGATCGTAACAAGGGCGGTGGTGGCGGTGGAGGAGGAGCACTTGAAAATGCTCGAGAGGATGGGGCTGAGGGAGGTGGCGGTGGAGGTGGAGGTGGGGGTAGGGATGGAGCACCTGAACTTGGTCTCAATGGTGGAGGTGGTGGTGGAGGTGGTGGCGGAGGTGGAGAAATAGTAGAAACAGTTGACCTTAGAGGCAGGGGAGGACGTGCAGGTGAAGCATTCCCACCAACACCTGACCTAGGAGGTGGAGGAGGGGGTGGAGCAGGAGGGACAAAAGTTCGTGTTTGTGCTCCAAAAGACATAGGTGGAGGTGGAGGGGGAGGAGGAGGAATGCTTGACAAGCCTGATGAAGCCAGAGGAGGTGGCAGCGGCGGTGGTGGTGGTGGTGGCGGCGGTGGCGGTTGCTGCTGCTTTGTAGCTGATCCCATGTGCATTGATAAGGAACATGAAGAAGCAAAGGATGGAGGTGGTGGAGGTGGAGGTGGAGATGGAGGTGCAGCTTGGATTTTTGGCACAGCTTGTGCACCTGATGATACGAGAGATGCATCTTTGCCAACATTGAATTTGTTATTTGTATGCATGGAATGGATAGCTAGTGCAGCCGGAGAACTATCATATCTGGATGGAGGATGAGATGGCCTATGCACAGAGGTAGTTTCAGATTCTTTATTGGGTGAAATCCATCTGCGTACTGTCTTAGGTTTGACTACCTTTGATTGTTCTTGCGATTGGTCACTATTGCCTAGCTTTTCTTCCAATAAAACTGGCTCAGGTGCATGGTCTACTGGTATCTTCTTTGAGGACACAACTTTATCAGGTATTTGCCTTCTGTCATTGCTTATCCGTGGGCTCTTAGCCCTAGCTTCTATTTTACTTTGAGGAAGAGATATGCCCACATCCCGTCTGCCATCAGACTCTTCTCTCTTGGTTTTGATTTTTGTTGCTATTTCAGTGGCTGGTAAGACAACAATGCTACCCTGCACAGTGGTTTTCTTTAGAGATATGGCATCTTCAAGCCCAGATTTCAATTTAGCTTCCTCTATTTTGCTATCAGTTGTAACAGCAGCTTTAGCGACCTCCATCTTGTGATTGTTGTTATCTTGCGAGTCCACACTCTCAATAACAGATCTATCTAATTTAGGTATAGTGCTCTCTTCATTGACAACATTTTTCACTTCCTGAGTTAGGTTTCCATTATCAATTATAGTTTTCTCTTCATAGATCACCAGCTCATTGTCCACGATTACTGTACTCTCGGTAATAATCTTGACATCAGCATTCTGCAGTGCTACATTTGGTATAGTTCCCAAGCAGGTATTCTCATCCACACTAGACAAAGTTCTAGGAGAGCTGAATCCAGTATAGTCCAAATTAGGGTATTTCAACATTTTTGCAGATTCGTCTGGCTGGCACTGAACTTCATCACTGCAACTTGGATCTATTGCAGTGACTAAAGTTTGTGCAATTACACCTTTCATGTCCTCCTTCTGACAGATGGATCCAAATTTGTGCCCCTCTGAATCTACAGAGGCAGCAACCACTTGTATGTCCTGCACAGCATTGTCGTCCTGGTCACTTCTGTTGCTTGATTTGGACATCTCCTGATTCTCACACGCCTGCTGCAAACCTCCAGGATTTCCCAAACTTTCAGCAGGTGCATTTACCGGCCTATCATTCATGTAACCTACATTCTGGGAGATAACTATCTTCACATCCTCATCAGCCCTGTGCTTCTCTAGGCTTCCACTTTCTTCACTTGATACTCCACCATCCAATTCTGCATCACCTATTGATGTTCTACCATCAGTCGACTGCGTTTCTGGATCTCTTCTAGCATCATGCCAGTCCTCCTCTGCTTCATAAAACTCCTCTCCTGTATCTACCGAAGCAACATCAGTCTCATCTCCATCATCATCTACCTCCTCCACGGTAGCAGCGGCAGGCTTGAAAGAAGCAGGGTCTGAAAAGACTACCTGGTTCAGAAAAGGAATTCATTTTAGATTCATTGTCCATAGGGACACTAAAAAGACAAAGTAAAAAGAATAGCGTACAGGCAGCTGAATTTATTACCTCAGCTCGGAAGTCCCTTGGGAATTGATTATTAGAATTCCATGACACATCAATATCATCACGATTCAGGCCAAGAATGTTGGATTGAATGAACGCAGTGTTGAACATGACCCTGAACATTGTCTCCTCATGCTCAAGGTTATCACCAATATGAATGCACTCAAGAACAACATCTCCTTGAACACGGCAAAAAGCACCAACTTTTACCGGGACTTCCGCCTGCATTGCAACTATTCGTCAGAGCTGGTTCAGAATAAGGTAAATTATTCCATAACTTTGGAGTAAGCATTACCTGCCCATAACGCTGGAGATGTTTCTTGGTCTTTGGCATCTCATAAAGTACTTTGGCGCTCTTGTTACTAGGACTTGAATCTTGCCCATGTACACGTAAATATGGCCTACAGCCCCCTTCAGCATCAAACCTCGGAACAACGTGGAGAACTATTGAATCCAAGATGAGGGGTCGGCTAATAGGAGGCCATTCTGGACCACTTCCTTGTCTTGTTATATAGTGCAAATATCTCATATGTGAAGACTGAGGATTCAAGGGAAAGAATTGTTGTATAAAGTCCCTACGGGCCTGTTTATAAACCATCTCTAGAGTTTTCTGCTCGCCAGTGTATGTTTTCCTATATAGCAGCAGTCCAGCCAACATGAATGCAAGCACGGGCCACCCCCCTTTTTCACAGTGCATCAAAAGCATGTTGTGCTGCCCTTCCACTGATAACCAATTTTCACAAGATTTCAAGAAATGATGGATCATCTCAAGCTGAAGCAGTGGGCATCCTTCATACTGCTGCGGGTAGTCCATGACAGTCATGTCATACTCAGACAGGATATCTGAAATCCGGCTCCTCTTGTCCCCAGACCAGAAATTGGACACCATGAAAGATGCATCAGGAAAGTAGTCCTGCAGCTGCGCAACAATGCCGCTCAAGTAATCCCTGTACTCATCCTCACCCATGGAATCAGTTGAGAAGCAGCAGTCGAACACTGAAACATGTGTTAATAGAAATTAGCCAGAACTGGTATAAGCAACTTTTCATATTTCAGCTAGAATTAAAGAAAAGGAAAGCACATCTAGCACTAAAAGGCTACCAGTATCCTGATTTTTCACACTGCAAGTGTGCTACAATTCATATTTCTAGTTGAATTCAAGTATTTGATCCAAGTGGTTTCAATACAAAAGTACACCATTATAACCAAATATTAGATTCGCGGTAAGCAGAAATTAACCATATGAACATGCAAGCAGGATATGACTATGGGTCTACGGCCGATTTAAGCCAAATGCAGCTGAGCCCAAAGCTTCCCGCAGAGCAAAACTCCACAACCACACAGGATTCATAAAAGGAAACAAATAAAGGAGAATTGAGCCAAAATGCAGCTAAATCTAAGGCTTATTAAACACATGCAAACCCAGAACCAGACCAAATGCATGACCCAAAATCTAACTCAAAAATTACTAAATATAGCGTTTATGCCCTGCGCATGCCCTAAATTACCGCTTAAATCAACACCCCAGTAAGCAAAACCTTCCCGAAATTCGAGCCCCCCAAGCACTCCAAAGCCACAAATCCCCCTCGGAACAAGAGGCTCCCCCGCAAATCTCACGCCCCACAGTCCCAATTCCACCCAGAGGCGAGGGCATTATACCATAGACGCGCTCGGAGATCTCGAGCAGCCGATCCGGCGTCTTCTTCAGGAAGAACTTGCGGAAGAGCGCCATCCTTCTCCTCCTCCTCCTCCTCCTCCTCCGCTTCCGCTGCCGCCTCCTCCGCCTCTTCGGCGCCCCGCTCGCGGGGCGAGCTGCTCTGACGCCTCACCCGGCCACCGATCGGCTCCGATCGGGGCGCCAAAGGCATGGGGGCCCCACCCGCCCGCCGCCCGCCGGCGAGCTCAGCGGAGGGCGGCGCGCACCACCCGGAGATCTCGGGATCGACGCCTCCCCCCTCCCACACCTAGGGTTCCCCGCGGCGCGCGCGCTCCCCGGCAGCAGCGATGGCGCGGTGGTGGTGGGCGTGGGGAGAGGCGGTCGAGGAGGGCACCGTGCGATTGGGACTTCGCTTCCTCTCTGCTGCCTTCTCCTCCTGCTCGCTTTGTTTGAACTCCACTTTAGTAAAATCTTTTTTTTCCCCTTTCTTTCAGCTCCCCCCGAGTTTTTACTGCTACGACTTGGGTTTTTTTTTTCCTAACCCGATTCTCCGCTTTGTTTAATTTGCTTCTCAATTTTTTTCCGCTGCCGCGGTGAATGTTTTTCCCCCGGAGAACAGTGACAGCGGTGAAGCCGCAGCGACGAAGGATACTCTTGTGCCACTGCCTTGCGGGGGCCACATAAAGTGGGGCCCAGCGTCAGTCACGTGGGGTAGGGGTGGGTTCGTTGCGAGGGTAGAGGAAGGCTGGACCTCGGCGGCTGTGTCGGTACGTGCGTGTCCGGGTTTTCTTTTTCTTTTCTTTCTCTTTCGTTTTTTTTTTTACCTGAGGGAGACGAGATCTCATCTGGTGAGAGAGATTCTTTTACCGCCACCTCCCTAAGTTCGCGGAAATGTGACTATTTTTGGGAGTATCACGTGTTGCTAGTCATTTTCTTTACCGTTAATTTGTACTGGGAAGGAATTTAAGCGCAGTGCATGTTTGTCCATGCCAGTGATTAGCATTGACAAATGTTTTCTAGTAGATAATTTGTGAAATTGTTGGGATGATGTTGTTTTCAGTAGGAAAAATGATGATGGTGACAGCTGTGCCCTGGATGAACTGGGGTTTTTTCATTTTGCACTCATAAAAGAGTGGAAGTGGAATTTTATGAATTCAAGGAGGAAGGATTGGCTTTCTCCTTTGAATAGTTCTTTCTATGGAAAAATGATCTGTTGTCTAAAAAAAGAAAAATAACATGCGAAAAATGCACTTGGACTATGTTGTTGATATATTTGAAGTGATTATTAATATTCACTTCATCCTAAAATATATAATAATTTAGTACTAGATTAGATACAACATAATACTACGATATGTCTAGTCTGATACTATATTGCTATATTTTGAGACGGAATAAGTATTAACCTAGGTATAGTGTTTCTTTGATTGTTTTTTTTCACACGAACCTAGCTAGAGTGTTGCTAGTTGATCCGCTTGTATGTCGAAATGGACAGATTTGAAATTCATTAAGCTACATTGTCGTACTTTTACACCTTTCTTGGAGCATTGTCAAGAGGTATCATTTGCATGCAAGGAGAGTTTTCCCACTTATGCTGATTACTGCATCATTTCGAAAGTATATACTCCCCGCTATATAGACGTGTCTATTACACTAAATGTTACAAAAACACAATAAAGATAATTTTTTTCACAACATGTAAATACCATCTCCCCATCTATATTCTCTATCATCTCTCTTCTTGTACATATAGGCTGTAGGAGCTCCACCTCCGCGCACAAAAAACGGTGTGGCTTATTACCACGTGATTAATTAAGTAGTAGTCTAAAATAACTTGAAAAATGGATTAATATGATTTTTAAAGTAACTTTTTTATATAGAAAACTTTTGCTAAAAACGTATAGTTTGAAAAACGTACGTGCGAAAAATAAAAGAGATAGTTGAGAAAGGAGGGAGAAGGACACAGCCATAATTATCATAGCTCATCTAATTAGTTGAGTCCTTTTACGATGTCCCCCACTAGGAATAGCAGCAGTGTAGTAGGAATCAAATCTGAACGTCAATTGTCATGGGTATTTTATGTTTTTGTATTATTAAGGTGGAAGGGTATTTTAGGCCTAGCCGAGGCAAGACGGGCCTGCAATTGCTTGGCTAGGCCACAGTCATCTCGTGATGCAGACCACCGTCACCGCGAGGGCGTCCTTTCTTTTGCTCTCACACAACGTTCTCATTCGCCCTCCTGGGCTGCCCTCGTGCGATCATGATGACCGTCGCGGCACCCCTCCACGCTCCACGCCCAACGGTCGGCGACTCCTGTTGAGTGAACCGACGGCCGCCGTGTGAATCCTCTCTCTTAGAGGTGAGTAGGTGACATCCCTCCTCTATGCTATCAGCCGCTAGCGCAATGCATCCGATGCGTCATGAACAACACCGCCGACACTGCATAAGATCCGGAGGCACGCAGCTGCAAGCAGGATCTCCATTCTAATTGGCCTTCCAGTAGTCCATCGATAAGTACTGCTTCTTCCCTTAATCTTGTGTTATTCTGATGCACCCATCGATTTTCAAGTACAGTTATTTGTGCAAACGTTAATGTTGGCTTTAAAACTGCATCTACCTACTATACAGGATAATATAAACATCTTCAGAGTACAGACTCACATGGGCGCGGGGCGTCGCCCCAGGCATCCGCTGCTCGCGCCGGCTCCGGCGCCCGCCACCCTCCCTCCCACCCACACTTGTCATGCCACCAGCGCCACTCTTCCTCCACCTGTACCAGTCGTGGCCTCCTGCTCCTTGCCCCTGGTTTCTTCATGAACCCTAGACCATGCAGCGCCGGAGCAGGCGACGGTAGTGGTCCGACCGTCTCCACAGTCCCGACGCTCCATCACGCCCTCATCACCACTGCAACCGATGGTAGTAGGCTGGACGTCTCCACTAGTTCTTATAAGTGCCTAAACCATGCCTTACGAGTGACCTCAATTCATTTATCAATCCCATTGCCAAATCAAACACAACCCCATATTCCCTTCTCTAAAAATTTCGTGGACATCATCAAGCATGTGAGCGGCCGCCATCACAAATATGCACCCAAACCAATTAACGAACAATCTCAAGGGCCCATACAAAGGACTTCTTCAACCCCCCCTCCCCACCCCCAAAATAAAAAAGCTGCGTAATCCAAACCGACGACCACGATCACCCACCGGTCACCCATCCAGCAAAAAACGGACGGCTCTCGTAGCGGAGGCCGTGCCGAGCGCTTGGGGACAAGCCGTGGTGGAGGCCCCCGGCAGAGAACGCGATAGTGACCGCGCGCCGGTCGCGAAAAGGGCGCAGGCGCAGCAGATCAGCACGGGGGGACGAGACCGTATCGCGAGACGTGGCGGAAACAGTAAAAAGCGCACCGTGTTTTCTTCGCTTCACCCGGCGGCCGCGCGGGGCGACGTGGGTAGTTGGCCTCAGGTGGGGTCGAGGCGGACGCGCGGCTTGGACGGGAGCTGTGGCGACGGCAACGGCCGGGGCTGTGTCTTCTGTCCGAGCGTGTTGGACGCGTCCGTCCGGGCCGGGACGCGACGGCGACGGGCTCGATCGATCGATCGCCGTGGATATTGTTGTTGCTGGTCTTTGTTTTGCTCTTTTAAACGTGCGACGCTAGCTGTGGATAGCGAGAAATGTGGCGTGTGGTGTGCATTTGATACGAGAACTACCGAGATATTTATCGAACTTTTACTGAAAAGGATGCGCCCGAGTGCAATGGCGTTGGAGTTTTCCTCTTGGGAAAAGATCTTGTTCATGGTAAGTAGGTAATTCGACAACGAGGATATCGGAAAGTTAGATATTTCCACAAAATGTCTTTACCGAGCTTAATTTTTCTGTAGAGTTTATGCGAAAATTTGCATGGACGGAGATATCCACGTGGCCGCCGCCCATCATCATACCCATCCGTACGGTGTCACGGCGTCGCGAACGACTTGGCAATAACAAAAGGCGCGGAAAATACACGCACACGCGGCCCATCGCATCGCGTATTTCGCGATTTCGCGGTCCATAAAAGCAGCGTCACGCGCGTCCTCGCCGTGCAATGCAATGAACCAGAACAGTAACGCTCACAGTTAACGGCGTCCAATTATGAATTATCCGCGCAGTAAAAAGTAAAAACTTTGGACTTGTACCGCTCGTACTCTGCCTCTGCTGCCTGCGTCATTTCAACGGTGCGGTTAATGATCGCGATAAGAAAAAAGGCTTAATTATTCGCCCATCAGCACAGCACCTGGACTAGCTAGAACGTGCAATAATAACGACGTTATTACTAATTTTTACGTCAATTAGTAATCGTACCACTGATTGATTATCGATCGTGACCGTTAGAAAAGGTGAACAGTGAAGAGTCTAATCTGATCTAATCGAATGCATGGCCCTGAAACTTCCCTTTCTCTCTCCATCTCTCTCCTATCAATACAATGGTTCTTTCAGTTCTCCATCATGGGATCGTACTCTGTTTAGCAACGAACGGCGTAACACGGGCCCGGATGGGATTAAGCGTACGTACATTGTCCGTGCGATGGACAATTGATCAGAGTGGGGGACACAAACTGCTGCTGTAGGTCGGCGAAGGGCCAGCGATACGTGTCCGTATGATTCGAGCCCAAAATATGATTGATTTGTAGTATTCGTGCGTATACGAAACAGTAGCAGAAATTGATAAGGGGAGTCCCACGTTGCTTTTTTTGTGTGCAATTCGGAGTGTCGGAGGTCGACAGCGATCATTGCTGGACCCGTACACGTCTCCCCGGCCGTCGCTCGCTGCAATTCATACAGTAGCCGAGTAGTCGCGTGTTCACCACTTCACTCGATTCACTCGCAAGTCGCAACTTTTTTTTTTCTCTGTGAGCTACATTGCTATGGATTATACACGCTCCGTGCCGTTTTTTGTTTCCGTTCGACACCAGCACAACTCTAATCATTTTCATTTTCAAGAAAAAAACCTGAATTTACCTATGAAACCAATACTATTCGACAATATCTAAGACAGCCGTATGATTCGTTGGTGAAAATCACTCGGATCGGTCGACGGCTAATCCGAGCCATTTTCATCTAAGGTTTACTATCACGATAGCTTTGAGTGGCACAAAATCCAGACTTATTGAACCAGGTTGAAAACACAAACTATCTAGTTTTATCAAGTTAAAAAAAATTCAAACTGAATTTTATTTGTTATAAGATTTGCTCGGATCTTACTGATTTTTATTGGTTTGTCAATATTTTTTTGCGAAATCCTAAAATATTATTTATGGACAGTTTTTGATCATGTATCGGGATCGTGAACCATCCTTCATTGGGCAGAAAAACGGGGTGCAGCTAGCTACGATTTTTTTTAAAGGAACCTAGCTACAAATTGCAATCGAGTAAAACATCGTCTCCCATTACCGTGCGCGACGACGGAGGAGGACGGCAGCCGCCTGCATGCGGATCGGAAAGTGGGCGCCCGATCGGC
Organism: Oryza officinalis; assembly: GCA_008326285.1. Lineage (NCBI taxonomy): Eukaryota > Viridiplantae > Streptophyta > Magnoliopsida > Poales > Poaceae > Oryza > Oryza officinalis. The sequence goes on from BDMV01000007.1 coordinate 46,635,818, forward strand.
TGCTGGCTGCTGCGTGGATGCAATGATAGAGGGAGGGCGTCAGCGTCCAGCTTTTCGGTTGCAGTCGCAGGCTCGCAGCAGCGGCAGGTCGCTGGCGGGCGAGGCGAGGCGAGCACAAGCACAAGCACATGCGTGCGCGCGTGCCGGTGGTGTCCTCCTTCCCCTTCTCGTCGCGCTACCTTTTTTTTCTCGGGGAGATGGGGAGTGGGAGGGATAGCTACTGCGACAGGCGGAATATTAGCCCACTGTTCGTGCGCCTCTCGCGCGGCCGCGCCGCTGGCTGGACCAGCGGGGGGACACATGCGCCCGTGGGCCGTGGCCGAGATCAGTGGTGGTAGAATCACTGTTGTTTAATTAAACGCCATGCAACAGTGAGACGATTATCATTGCCATCGGTTTATTTGTACGGCGTGTGGGACGGGAGGAGGTGATATCATATGAATGGTATCATTTGCTATGGTCCGTTTGGTTGGGGTTTACTGGTGAAGCATCGGTTTTGTTAGGTTTGTGAGGTTGGGATCGGGAGGGGAGGCCCGTTTTGTTGATCTTGAGTATTGTTGGGAGGACGGCAAGTGAAGTCCACATCTATTGGGTATTTGGGTTGTACTAGGATGACTTTGCCATTCGAGTCGTACTTTCCTCGGCCGAGACATTGGAATTAGCCATCTAATCTGGGACTCTCGATCACACGGCTCAAATGCTCGGCCCATCAGCGAATGGAATCTGGGCCGGGCCATCGCCATCGTCTCCTCGCTCCTCTGCAAGACTGCAACCAACTCACCAACGTTTCTATTTTCCAACCATTTTAAATGCAGCAACGGCTGCATCAAACAACATCGCCGTGCTCCGGCGCGCCGGCGGCATCCGCGCTAGGCTCGAGTCCATGGACCGCGCGAACGCGCGCAGCGCAGGCACTCGGCGGGGTGCGATTTCCAGGCGCTGCGGCAGCGGATGGTGTGCTGAGTACAAGGAGACCATCGAGCGCCGGTACTACGCCCTCACCGGCGACTTCCCCGGCGAGGAGGCGATCGAGCGCATCATCTCCGCAGGCCGCGGTGAGGAGCTAGTCCTGGGCACGGCGGCGGTGGCGGAGCACGAGCACGGCAAGCGCGCGGTGCTTGCCACGGTGAGCCGGTGCGCGAGATACAAGACCGCCGCGACGCGGCGCGGGAGCTGGAGCGCAGCCTCCTCGACATGGCCGTCGTGGAGTCGCAGGGGGAGCAGAGCTCGACGACATCAACAAGAATTTCACCAACAATGACAGAAAAATGTACAGATTAATCATGAATAATTATATGATAATGATATATGTGAGCAACTTACTTGGCATGAAAAAATTGGATGCGTTTAAAAAGACAAGATCATGAATTTGAGCAAATCTTTCATGGTTGCTTGTGTTCCTACAAGCTGGGAGGACCAGGCTTGCAATGTTATAGGTAACTGAAGACTGAATCACATCAGAAGTACAGACATAATGCCTTTTTCTTCGTATCTTTCTATTAATTGGTTGGATCATTACCAGCAAGGGATAGATAGATGATAACACGTTTTCTGTTCTACTTTTTACAGAGGCTAGCTTTACAAGAACTGCACCATTCTGTGGTGGTTATTGGTTCAGCTACACAAATAACTGATTGGTTCAGCTCAATGATCACTCGAATTAACCACATTAGTCAGCTGTTGTTCCTAGGCACAAGGTGGAGGGGGGGGGGGGGGGTGGGAGAAGGGGAACACCATTCCATTCTGTGGTGGATGTGACACAGGAGTCTTTGGGGGATCTACAGCGAGCGACAAGTTATTATCTAGTAGAAGCAATGAGGCACAGTTTCGATTTTACTGTGATATAAGAATCATGTAATGTTTCCAATTGGGTCTTCATCTTATCAACAATGTTACCACCAAAGGCGAGTTTCCAGTTCCAACAGTAGGCACATCGGATACTGACATATCCCCTTTGCTGCTATGTACCTCAGGTGCTTTTCTCCATGGCAAAAATGGCCCGGCTTTTCCTCACTTGTATTATTTTTTCCCTGTTATCATAATAAGCAATCATTAAATATAATTCAAACAGTTTTTCTTAGGTTCACCAAAGTCAAACATCAATGCAGAAAAGTATGTACTGAATATGAATCAAAATTACCTCTACTGAACCATGATTTTCGAACTACTTGCCGGATTTGGCGCTCATGTTTCTCTAACAGTTCATCAACCTTGTGTGACTGAGATAACAAAGGGCCAGAATATTCAACCCTCTCTCCTTGCTCATGATCCCCCTAAAGGTTTAAATAGCACACTGTTTACAACTTTGCTAACACCAAAGAAGCAGAAACTATCAAATATGTAAATGCCTCACCTTGATGCTATTTTTTGATGAGAGGGTATCCCCAAGATACATTGCATTGGAAAAATTCTGAGAGTGGTAAGTGTCGTAAGAATCAAATGAATCTGGGCGTTCTAATTGTGACCATTTCTTCAGAACTACACGCTTTGCTGCATCATGAGGCTCTCGAACTTTGGAGTTGGCACGTGCTATATGCATGTCTCTGTTAGGTTGTTCCTTCAAGCCAAGGTTCTGGTTCTCTTTAGCTGGTATCTTATTGTCCTGATCTAACTCAGTAGTAAATTGGCCCCTTGAACTAGATCTGGTCCGAGATCTAACAAACGAACGATCTTCTGGTGGTTTTTTAGCCCAGGCAAAGCCACTAGATGATGAAACAATCAACGGCCCAGAGAAAGGGATTTCTTCCCGTGAATCATTCTTAACATGGCGAGCCCTTTCTTTGACTTGGGCCACTGAAACCGGCTGTATGTCTGCAAATAGCCTAGCATCACCATTTATCTTTGTACGGTCCAGTATTGAGCTGTCCTTGGTTCCATTTGCTTTAGTTTTGGACTCCTGATCCAAGAAAGGAAACCAGAAGAGATTGAATGAATAATATTGCCAGCAATTAAAATATTCAAACAGACTGCTAAGTTGGCCCATATGCCCTTGGTTGGCTCAAACAAGAAAAAAAATCTACCTCTTTGCCATTATTAACCGTAGTTGTTTCTCTTGCAGCTCTACTGAGCCTTGATTTTCTTGATGCTTCTGGACCATGACCTCTGCTAGCCTTTCGTCTGGAACATAAAAGCAAAAATACAATCATTATGCGGTGCACAAATAAAAAGTGAACTTTCGGTTATCATTTGTACTGATACCAAAATGATACACTATCTGGAGCTCCTCTCTAAATACAATTCCAATTTGTGAAAATAGTACTTGAACTAAATGATTCTAAGTTTCTAATTTCCTTTTTATATAAAAGAATGATTCCACATTTAACACACCCACCTGTGTGAATCTTCTCGTAATTTTGCATCCATCTCCTTGTTGGGTGCGTACTTCGGGAGGCTTGAGGGATCACATGCGTAAGGCTTTGTCTTGAAAAACTGTTTCAGTACACAACAAGGGCAGGCATTTTTTAGCAGTTTGATTCAATATGATCATTTAAACTTTTACAATACAGACAAGAATGATCAACAAGGATAAATGACAATGTTTCATTATACATGTATTATGTGTAGTAGTCAATTTGAAGTTTGAAAGAGTTGCCATGAACATGCCAGGCCTTTGCACCTAAGTTTTGTTGTGGGAAAGAAAAAAAAAATATGTCAGACAAAATATATTTTTATCAAATAGGCAAAATGCCTATGTTTTGCTATGGGTAAAATACCCATGCTTTTCTTTGCCCATACTTTTTTTGAATATATGTTTTATTCACTTGATTCAAACAAATATTAGACTATTGCACGATTTCAGAAAATAACAGGGACTAATTTATAAAACGTGCAAAAGTAGTGGTGGTGGCACCACCACCACCACTATTGTCTTTTATAGTAGTATAGATAGGCAAAATGCCTATGTTTTGCTGTGGGTAAAATCCCCATGCTTCGCTTTGCCCATACTTTTTTTGAATATATGTTATTCACTTGATTCAAACAAATATTAGACTATTGCACAATTTCTGAAAATAACAGGGACTAATTTATAAAACGTGCAAAAGTAGTGGTTTTGGCAAAACCACCACCACCACTATTGTCTTTTATAGTAGTATAGAAATATAGATTCTTGGTGAGGAAACAATGGGCAGCAGTGCAATACATTGATACTTTATGTGAGGGACAAGAGCACTTACTATAGCCCACACTAAAATTAAGGACGTAAGCCAAACTAAATGCTAGTTATACTGATAATAATAGTCAGGCCCTGTTCGAATCTGATTGTTCTCCTGGATGAAGTTCCAGATTATCGTGGCACGCTTTTCAAACTGCTAAACGGTGCGTTTCGTGTGAAAATTTTCTATATGAAAGTTGTTCTAAAATATCAAATAAATTCATTTTTCAAGTTTGTAATAATTAAAACTCAATTAATCATACGTTAATGTCACCTCGTTTTACGTGAAACACTTAATCTTCATCTTTATCTTTATCTTAATGAGATTCAAACACCACCTCAGTGTTGTTTTAGATGGATATAGTAAATTAGTAATGCTACAATAGCTTGAACATCTTTTCTACACTTGCAATCTCATAAAAGTAGAGTGTAGAATAGTATTCCATGGTGATGCATAGCAAAATAAACTGGCATGATACAGTTTCAGCAATAAATTTACAACAAACCAACAACAGAAAGACTGACCTCCAAATATAGGACTTTTTTTATCCTTAAATAATACAATACATATATAGGATACCAGATGGTGCAATCTTACCTCAGATGTAAGAGCAACAGACGCAGTACCACGCTTGTAGGGCTCCACTGATAGAAGAGTTTCTAGTAAGCTCAATGCATTTGCTGGTATTTCTTTAAAAACATCTTGAAGGGTACTTTGATAAGGACAATGTGGTTTGAATATTGTCGCATGAGGCAACTTCGACTTCTTCCAGTACTCGTCAGCAGGGGAGCCACATAACTTAAAAATCTTATGCAGTTGCTCCACCTGTAAAAACCAAGAGATGTGAGACTATATGCAACATGCTATTACTCAGGAATTTTGATAACTAGGTTATATAGGTTTGCATAACTAAAGCATAAAACAAGATGCACTAACAGAAAATAGACAATTGACATTATAACCAGAAACACTAAGTTTTTATAGCATCTATGAATGCCAGCAGTTGTCAATACATTCCCCTATTTCTCACCCTCATATTGAACATACCAGTCAAAAGATGTTCAGTACAGAATATTATGTTAATTTATAATCTCAATATTCAATATTTAACACTTGACATGATCATGATGCTCAAACAGGGCGTCAACAGTGCCCTAACAGGCTTAAAGTCAGCTGCTTGCAAAGAAATCAATTCATACATAAAATATACGGGAGCATGAAGTCTTAAATCTCAATGGCCTTTATAGTATAATACATTTTGTTACCTATGGGCTCTAGAAGTTAACACAACTCAAATAATTACCTCAGTTCTTCCCTGCAGGATAGGTTTCCCACGGAACATTTCAGCAAATACACACCCAGCACTCCACAAATCAACAGCTGCATCATAGTGAGTTGAACCTAGTAGCAGTTCAGGTGGTCGATACCACAGTGTAACGACACGGCTGGTCAGCGGATGATTTTTGTTGGGGTCAAAGTAATTAGCAAGGCCAAAATCAGCTATTTTTAGAACCCCTTCATTATTCACAAGGAGATTGGCACCCTTGATGTCGCGATGTACAATACGACGTGAATGGCAATGCTCCAGTCCTGACAGTAACTGGTTCATGTAGCACTTGACCTGCAATAGGAGACAACCAGAGAAAAAGTCAGGTCAGCACAATGAATGCCAATGTTGTTATGAAGGGGTTCTCAGTAAGCACAGTTTAGTCAACAAGGACATACCTGTGCTTCACTAAACTTGATGTCAGGGGAGGAAGAAAGTCCAGCAAGATCATGCTCCATGTATTCAAATACTAGATAAAGACTGCATGATAACCGAGAAGTAATCAAGCCTTCTAGCTTCATGACATTTGGATGATCGAGCCTTCTCAATATTTGTATCTCCCTTGCCATGAATCTAACACTTTCTGGCTCAAAATTGTCGAACCGCACCTTCTTCAAGGCTACAATCTTTCCAGTATCAAGTTCCCGTGCCCTAAATACACTGCTATAGGTGCCTTGCCCAACCTACACATACAGTGCAAGAAAGAGTATCACAGTAAGACCCTAAGAGGAGCATACAGCTAAAGAAATTGAACTTGTATAACTAGAAAGGGGAAAAAAAACTCAAACACAAAGTGTGCATAACAAAAGACATACAATATTTCTTTTTTGCAAATTCATAGGTGCATACAAGGGTGAATGGTTAATTTACAAATTATGCATGTATCCCCTGAATGGCCATGTAAACATAAACTGGTACAATAGCAATCCTGTTCTTCTCCCAGTTAGAATTGCCCATGATGATGATCAGATAGACGAAATGGTACAGCGAGATTAAATTTCCGACCAGGAAACCGAATGAACAACAGAGAAAACTAAAATTTGTACTGCTTCAAAGGAGGAGGCACCAAACCCCCCAAATCTCCCCTTTATCCTCTTGATAATTGCATATTAGTACTAGTTTATTCGGCATGTCATAATCCATCACCAAACAAAGTACTTCCAACTAATACGCTGCAGTATGAGATTCTTGCAAGATGCCAACCAATCCACAGAAATTAACAAGCTTAACAGCCATTCTCCATCTAAAAATTGACACGCCTGAAAAAAGAATTGCAACGGAAAATGACCGACGAGCTATTGGAATTGAATCCGAGTACCTTCTCCAGCTTCTCGAAGGAGTCAGCCTTGAGAGGGATCCACCCCTGGATGGCCTCCCCGGCGACCGCGCTGAGCCACGGCGGCCACCCGGCGGCCACCTGCTCCCCCTCCAGGCTCCGGCGGAGGCTCCGCAGCCGGAAGCTCCGGGACGCGGTCGCCGCCGCGATCACGGCCTTCTCCGCCGGCTCCTCCCCCGCCGCCGCCTCGACCCTCTTCTTCTCCGACCTCCTACCCGCCGCCGCCGAGGAACAGCGCAGCGACGACGCGGTGACGGACACCATCGTCGCCGCGGCCTCCGGCGCCCGCGGCAGGCTCCTCTCCCGCAGCGCCCCCGACGAGTCGGCCGCCGGCGTCACAGACACGGCGTTCTTGGATGCGACACAACCCATCGCGGCGGCGCACCACCACCAAACCTCTCACTCCGCCATTGGACTCAGAGGGAGGAGGTCTCGGTCTCCGTCTCCCTCTCCTTCGTCGTCACGGGGCAAGCCGAGCACGGCAGAGGTCAAGCACGAGTAGTAACAACAGTCGACGAGATTGACCTGAAGACCAATAAATGGCGTGATTTAGACGTAAAGAAGACGACGCGACCCACCCTGACGCCACCACCACCGCCGTCGTCGCCGCCACCAGTGTCGGCAGATCGAGACGGAGATACTCTCCTCCTCCTCCTCGCCAGCGAGCGCACGCGGCGGAGCCGTGATCGCGAGACACCCGTGGTGGTGGTGGTGGTGACAGCAACTGAAAAAGAAAAAAGAAGAAAAAAAAATGAGACAAAACCCACGACCTTTCCGCGGTGGTGCAAGCACGCCGGAGTGGCGCCGCGGCGGCGAGAGATGAAGAGAACGCCGCAGAATTCGGCCGGAGCGGCGGCGCCGGGAAGCGGGGCTCGACGGAGCGTGGCCGGAGGATTTGGCAGGTGGGAATCGCGTTATCGCGGCGCTTTAAAATGGTCCAAACGCGATTTTTCGCGCACCCCCGCCTTTTTTTTCTTTTTCTCTATCTTTTTCTCCTCTTTTTTTTTTCGTTGCTCGCGGCAGCGGCTCAGCTTGCGCGGTGCGGTTCTTGTAGCGAGCGGGATTAGCGGGGGTGAGGTGGGGCCCACGGGTCAGGATGGGGACAGCGACTTTTTAGTTTTGTGCTTTATTACTTTTTTTCACTTTTAACCTCGGATTAGTCCGTTCTTTGCTTTGTTACGACTTTCGTATATGGAGTGAGTGGTTTATATGCCGTGCGGTCCTTTTTGATTGCTATGTACTCCGGTCCGTACTTGCTTTTGGAGTTTTGGTAGTAGTACCTCACTTTAGGTGGATTTTTCACCTTGCAAAAGATAATTTTGAAAATACTGCTGAATCTCAATCTTCATGTGCATCGTGGTGGAATTTTTTCTCGTGGGAATGAAAATGAAAAATGTGAGATACTTTTGTAAAAATATGGACCATAAATTCTAGAAATATCTTTTTCCGAAAGTTCAGGGAAGAATTGACTTTGATTCGGAATAGAGGCTGAATCCGACCATCCCATTCAAGAAGAAGGAAGAACAAGTGTTGAGAAAGAAGTTATGAATGAAACTGAATTTTCAACAACTATTGAAGGTACATATGAATGAGTTAAACACTAGATAGTTGATAGGTTAATCTTAAAAAGGTTTATAAAAAATGCTAATGCAAAACTTTTTAAAAAACATTTTTTTGAGGGTTACTTTTTTGTAAAATATGGACCATCGATTCTAGTAAAATATCTTTTTGTTCGAAAGTTCTGGAAAGAATTTGACCTTGTTACTGTGAAAGAAAGGCTGAATGAAAGTTCAGTACGCGATACCTCCGACATCGAATCGCTGCAATTCGCTTGAAATTCATGAATTTTGTTTGATCGTCAAATTCTACCAAAACGTACCTAATCTCAATGAACTTTACGAAATCAAGCCAGGGTGTACCCTTACGGAACAGTTAAAAAAATCCATTGAAAATGGTTCGAAATATTTTCGGATTCCGGACGTGTTTTCGAAAACGGAAAGTGTTGGTCGGAATTTTTTCGAAAACTTTCGGAAACGGAAACGAATTCGGAATTTTTTTTCTCGAAAACGGAAACGAATATAATAAGACTATTATCCGTCGGAAACCGGAATCCGTCGAAAACTTTCCGGAAACAAATTCAAGTTTTTTCTCGAAATCCGAAATGGAAAAAATTCTCATATACAACTGATTAACTTCACCCTTCTCTACTCTAAATGTTTAGATTTATACCATGTATCGAGAAGTTTAATTAAATAGAGATATTTTTTTGGTCCAGTACTTTAGATTTTTTTTCTAATGACTATTTTTTTTAATTTCTATTAGGTCATACCATCCAAATTATAATTATAGTTAGTTATAGATGAATACAGTTCTTTTTTTCTTGCAACTAGTTGTATTATTATTAATTAATAAAAAAATAAAGATATTGATTTACTGTCTTAGAAAAAATGCTTAGCTACGTCTCTTAGTTGATTTGAGAAGGTTAGTTTAAGGGTTTTTTATATTTCGATAAATATCCGTTATCGTATTCGCTCCGATTCGTATTCGCTCCGTTTTCGTATTCGATAATATTCGATTTCGTTTCTCTATTTGAGGTTTCCGATTTCGATTTCGATTCCGAAAAAAAATATAAAAACAAAAAACAATAAAGGTGGTTTTCGTCCGTTTTCATCCCTGTGCGTGCCTCTTTACCACCTTCAGTTCACCTGCTTTCCTTTCTCCCCGACGCGGAAGGGAGACGACGCCGACAAGAGCAACGTGTGAAAGGGACACAAACGGCAGTCGGTTAGTCAAACTATGCTTACCTCTGCACACACTGCAGCGTTTGTCCACGTTTGCAGTGGACAAACGCCAACGAAATTCTCCGTTCTTGATGACTCGGGCCTTGTTTAGTTCTCAAGTTTTTTTTTTAAAACTTTCAACTTTTCTATCACATCAACCTATCATACATACACAACCTTTCAATCACATCATTCCAATTTTACAACCAAACTTCAAAAAACAACCTAACTAAACTCACTCCGGTTCGATTCGCCCCACAAATAATTACAGGCAGAAGAAATTTCTCGCATCTATCTTGTCTGAATGTGCTCGCTGTGCTCTGAATTGTTTGACTCCGGTTCCCGCAATTTTTGTTGCGTTCTGCACGCATGAGAAGCAGTACTACCGTTTACATAGAAAAAAATATGGGATGAAATTGGAAAGTTAGTAACACTACTATCTCCCGTTCAGGAAAAAGAACTTATGAGGATGAATTTGAAAAGTACGTGTCTAACTTTTTAATAATAAAAATATTTTATATCTCGAGTTTTTGTCGTAAGACAAACAACCATTAATTTGTTTAAAAAAAAGATGAGATAAATCTTCAATTTTCTTTATTACTGACTAGCACTAAACCACGTAGATTTTTTAGCCGCCAATTGTACAAGTACGTGTCTAAATTCATCTTTAGAAATTGTTTCTTTTTGATTCGGATGTATGAATATGCATAGCTAATCTTTTAAAACGATTGATGGTTTCGAGCTCTCTCGTATAGATTCCTTTTCCTGATTAGTCTTAATCATTGCAAGTTTCGTCTGATTTTGGGGCTTGATTGGATTGTTCTCGTATAAATATTCTCTCGAATCTCTTGCCATCCGGAACAAGCTTTGGAACTCTGGAGCCTGTTCATACCTGGGCGCTGTGCAGCTGTGCTTAATTGGCGTCCTCTCAGGTTAAGAAATACTACCAACTTGGCGCTAAATTACACGGGTTTTATGGGGGGACCCAATTTGTAATCTTGATTGGTTTATGTATGTCAATATGTCATCGGCTTCAGTAAAGACAGACATGTTCTCTTCAAATCCTTTTGTCTTTTGCAGGGTAATGCCATGGTCTTAGTACTAGTGTTTGGCCTTAAAGGCTTAAACTGTTAAACATAAAGAGATCGATTATTCATTTTCTTCCCGTGACCGTCTACTATAGGCTGAAGTAAACATGATCCACTAGACGTCCAGAAAACACGAGATCTGTTTGATATATATTATCGAGGGAATTATTGTCATGAATTATCTACTTATTATATAAATAAATTAAATATTTTAAGAAATAATTTAACAAATATCTTAAAAGAATCAGGCCTAGTCACTACTGTTCTTCGGTCTTCAGTGCTGCTACTAATTTCAGCACATCTTTTTTTAGGGATGATTAATTTCTGCACATCTTTTTCAAAGGTGATTAATTTCTGCACAAATTAATATTGCACGACTACATGTTGGCAGCCTATGGTAAGCTACTATATGGACTATTGGTGCATTCCCAACTGCCCTGTCCAAACAATGAATGAATAGCAATGCATTGCATTTGGAACTGTCCCACTAATCTCTATCTATATGCTGGTCAACACAAGAAGATTTGGGAAAAATAATAGGCTAGCTGTAGTCAGACTTAGTCAGCTAATGAAGATTAGGTTGAAGACTACTACCTGACACCCTCACTCTAAAAAAAATTAAGGTTAATTACCCTAACTGCTCCTAATCAATTAACATATTTTTATATTGTCGCTGTTGTGCTGTGACTTTCCTGCATCTACCTTACTGAAGATGCAGGTGAACACTGAACACAGATAGTGTATTCTCGAAGAAAATAATTTATGGCCTTAAAATCTGATGCGAACAATCACTCCATTTGTGACAATTCAAACTTGGCAATTGTAGCCATTTGCCAAATATCAAATTATCAATCAGAAGCAATGCTGTTATCAAAGTTTGGTACGACAAAAGCTGTTGCATGTTTTTGTCAGTATTTTCTCTGTTTGCTAGTTTGTTGCTCAGAGAAGTCAAATTAGGTCACACAGAGACAGACATTTGCATTGTCCTTTCTTCCCTCCTTTTCCTAGGTGTAGGTGTTTTATTTAATTAATTATTGTCAAAACTGTGTACAGCATCGAGAGACTCGAGTGGAGTAATATTAGAATTATCAACCTGGCAAGAATTTTTAATAAAAAAGGTGGATTTTGGCTGGCCTAATAGTCTGCAATTAAGAATTCAGTAGGACGTGTGCGCATGTGATGAGCCGTCACAAAGTGGATTCGTTGTTGACACGGAATGGTTGGGCGGCAAAATCCATTGCGTGTGTGATAAACTAAAGCAAGAGAATTATTAATCTAGTACATTTTTTTGAGAAAAATCTAGGCAATTAAAGGTTAACAGTATTCTCATATCATTTGGCATGCCAAACGGATTAGGGGGGAATCTGTCCTTGGAACTATTCCTTGATAATGCTTGGAACAAGTCGATCTGAATTCTGATAACAAATACTAACTATTTATGTACTCCCTCAATCACAAAATAAATTAATTTTTATATATTATCTAGATTTGTATATAAAAGTTTATTTATTTCAGGACATATATTGTATCTTTCATGTAAACCCAACAATAGTATTTCACATAAACCCAACAGCAGATAGTTATGTTGTTTTTTGCAACAAAATTTCAACTAAAGACCCATGCCAGTCCAGTTCTTTTTATCTGATTAGATGATAGATTATATAATTTCGTGATAATATTTTGATGGTACAAACGAATGAATAAACTATTACGAAGTTGAGAGACTGTTTCAAAATGTTTAGTAGCTTAGAAAACGTGTCCGTGATAATTTATAATCCTAGGTAAAACCCGACGTGTTGTTGTGAAAGTTTAGTATAATAGCAATAAGTAAAAATAACGTGTAAAATAATTAGATGACATAAGGTTGCATAAGTTGATATGGTTTATGATAATTTAAATAGTATATAGAATGATGATAAGGTATTGTGGCTTTATCAGAGAAGAAAAGGAGAAGGTAATTTGAATCATAGATTAATCATTTATGGGCTAAAATTACTTGAGATGATATGACTTAATGAAAGAAAAAAATGAGAAAGATAATTTAGACCATAGATGAATTATCTATAGGCTAAAAATAATTGATGTGATATGATTTAATAAGAGAAAAGAGAAATAACATTGATTAAGTGAGGATGAACTATATAAGTATATAGGATATTATAAAAAATGATAAAGATATATTTAAATATTATGTGAATTATATAGGATGATGATTTAACATGCTTGCATTTTAAAGCTTTAAAATTTAATAAATTATAGAATTATAGATAATATAACATACTTGTATAATGTTTTATATGTAATAATCATTGATAGATGATAACGTGACATCTTTATACGTTGAGTTTTATGATTTAGTGGGTTATAACTTTACATGAAGATAGGATATGATGAGAAAAAGAACGGATCAAAAAGATATATATGCCATCCAAACATGCAATGGATATATATCTGAATTGATCTTTTCCAAGCACTATGTTAAATGCCCAATGTGTAATGAGAAAATTTCAGGAGAAAGCCATGTGGTCCAAAGACTCATATTGAAGGCAGTCAGCAGCACCAGGAAGAGTTCAGTAGCACTATACTACTGCTCATAAGAAACAAACGAGTTCAGTACTTCAGCACTAGACTTCAGGGAGGGCAGGGGACAGACAGAGAAATGGAAGTTTTTTTGGGGGAAAAGAAAACTCAATGCAAGCTACTCACAACTAGTAGTTCTAGCCTACATGTAGATCCAAGCTCCTATTAATCCACGAGCTGTATAATGGAGGATACTTTGAAAGGCTGACATTTAATTTTTTTCAGCTTTCTTTAATTTCTCTCTCTCAGAGCGATTCCTCTTTTTGGTATAGCCCTGATAAGGTTTTGACGAGAAGACCATTTCCTACCGAGGGTGCGAGGAGTTCTGTAGGATGCGTCTCAGATCAACGTGGAGCAGAATCTAGCCAGGAGAGATAAACTTCCAGATTATCGTGGCATGTTTTTTAAACTGCTAAACGATGCGTTTCGTGCGAAAATTTTTTATATGAAAGTTGTTCTAAAATATGAGATAAATCTATTTTTCAAGTTTGTAATAATTAAAACTCAATTAATCACACGTTAATGTCACCTCGTTTTACGTGAAACATTTAATATTTATCTTTATCTTCATATTTAGGAGATTCAAACACCACCTATGACTTGGCATGGTGGAACCACTCGCCACCTCACCGCATTGATCATGGCCTAAGGCCATACACAGTGTGGGGACGTGGCGAGTCTCCTCGTCTCCCTATGTCGGATCTACAGGTCCAGCTCGGCCTCTGTCAGATCACTGCAGAGGCTCTTGGACACTGCAGAAGGCGCGATCACCTCGTCAGTCCGTCGTCAGGCCAAGGGCACAAGGGAGCAGAGACACGGCTCGCGTCTGCGCTGTGGGCAACAGGGCAAGGCCGTGCCACTGCGACATGGTTTCCCTATCCTCTTCCACTCCCCTTCCTGGTTCGAGCGATGGCGGCCAATGGATATCTGATAGAAATCCACAACGTGGTGGACGGGATTGGAGGGGACGGAGGGAAAGGGAAAGGGGCATATAATCAGATGATGCTGAAGGACACCACCAAGCTCCACCGCAAGAGGCGCTGCCTGGTCTGGTAGAGGGCCTCCGCGAGCTCGGGAGATTCGCCGGCCGGATCCACCACCTCCGCCTTTGAGGAGGCCAGCCGCGCTCGGGAGAGGTGGCCGCCATGCTTCTCTCGTCGTCACTTGATTCGCGTCGAGCCACCGCCAGATGCTACAACAGGGAGGGAAGGGGGTGGAGCTAAGGGAACCGTCGGTGGTCGGAGAGGGCACGACAGCGGTGGCCAGAGAGAGAGGAGTGGCCGTGCCGGAGGCTAGGGGAGGGAGAGACGGTGACCGGCGAAGGAGCGCTGAATCCGTGAGTTTCGATGGAGACATCGACGAAAAGAGGAGGAAGAAGGGGATTTGGGGAGAGAGAGAGGGCGGTGGTAGCCGGAGCCGGGGGAAGGAGAGGCGGCGGTGGCAGGATTTAGGGAAGGGAGGGGCGGTGGTGGCCGTTGGCGTCGGCGTCGAGTAGGTGCGCCGCCATGATATGACTTAAATAAACAATAGAGGGGCTGAAATAAAAATATTGCATGTGGTCCATTTGAAGCTCCCATACATTGTAAGGGTGGTATCCTCGGTAGTAACCTTATCCTACGTGGCATCTGAGACCATACGAAAGAGAAGATTGCGTTAGGCTGAGTTCTAAAGTTGGTGTTGGGAGTTAATCTCTCTGGTACGTAAAATGGAGCGACTCATTAGCACATGATTAATTAAATATTTGCTAAATTTTTTTTTCAAAAATGGATCAATATGATTTTTTAAAGCAACTTTCGTATAAAAACTTTTTGTAAAAAACATACCGTTTAGCAGTTTGAAAAGCGTGCGCGCGAAAAACAAGAAAGATGAGTTGGGAAAAGTAAGAACCGAACTCAGCCTTAATCATGCTCTAAGATGTCCACTGTCTAGAGAGGGGTTTGAAATGGGTGTCACGGAGTGGGTGTAAGTGTAGAAAGAGGTCCAGCGTTTTCTACTCCATTTGTCTTCACTAGGCCGTGTTCTTCACTCTACTTTTTCTACTCATCTTTTTTTTTCGCACGCACGCTTTTCAAACTGCTAAACAGTGTGTTTTTGTAAAATGTTTTATACGAAAGTTGCTTTAAAAAATTATATTAATTTATTTTTTAAAAAATAGTAAATACTTAATTAATTATGTGTTAATAAGTCGTTCCGTTTTGCGCGTTGAAATGATTAGTTTCCGATGCTGCTGAACGAACACAGCGTAGTCTCCATGCACGGGCAACGCGGTATTTGCTTTGAACTCGTTGTCAAACCAGGAGTCCCACGCTCACACACGCAAAGCCAAACCCCACTTGTGCTTGCCGCCTAGCTCCTCTTCCGACCTGGATGTTCTGTAGTACTGTCAGTGTAGTAGCAGTTGTGGACATGTGATCGTGGACTTGGAAGTTAGTATGTTAGTTACAGCTATTGGCACTTGCACAGTAAAAAAATAATGTCGCGAGTGAATCGCTGGGTGTTAGGGTACAGTTTCTTTTCTTTCATTGACAATGCAGCGAAGACGTAAAAGTTCTGGTTCGACGTGTTGCGAAACCTTGAACGTTTGTGAAAAAAAGAATATCTAAAAATCAAACTCTAAACCTTTTGACCTCAGCTCCACTTTGGAGTGCTTTTAGATGATGCGGGTAATATTTCCTAAGCTTGGATTATCACTTTTTATAGTATCACTTAAATATCTTTTTTAAGTCGCTTACTAATTTTTACATAAAAAATAGCCTGACAACACATTGCCATGCATATAAGCACCACATTATGTAAAACTATCATAAAGTTAGACCAAAGGTTGGATAGTGCATGCTTTTGAATTTCAAGACTAAGATTTTGTTGTTTTCTAATTAAAATACATATTTTACCTTATTTTTGTTAGAAACTATTAAACGGTGCATTCCGTACGAAAACTTTCTATATAAAAATTGCTTTAAAATATCAAATAAATTTATTTTTAAATTTATAAAAATTAAAACTTAAATAATTATGTGCTAATAGCTTTTTGATTTCTATGCCCTAACCTCATCTTTACTCTCGGTAGAAACGAACACCACCAAAGTTCAAAAGTGCAAAATACCTTTTTTATATATAAAAGCTCACACTACATTTTAACATGGCTATATTTATAGCCATGTCTTATAAAAGTACTAGTACGATTTATACCCCTTAAGGTTGTGTTCAAGCTCAATCTATTATTATTACTGTAACTTCAAACCATTCATTTGAACCGTTTTTGTACTGCTGGTACTTTGAATTAACTTTGTGCTTCTGATAGTTTTGCACAACCTACTGTACGAAAACAGTGACGGTGGTACGGCCGATTAACCAGTGGATTGGTGTCATTACTCATAACTAAATTTTCTGTTTATCCAACCTAACATATACCATAATTGACTGCTTCCCTATAAACCAAATTCAGAACAGTTAGTAGCTAGCATCTCGTACCATCAGCTCCATTACTACTCTGATTGCAAAAGTTGCTTAGAACACACTCGTATACTCGTCACAATCAATTCCTTAATTTTTCGCACAACGAAAATTAGCAAAGACAAAATCACAATCTAGCTTAAGATTCAACAATGAGGAAGACTACATAATGGTAATACCGTTTTAACGGAATAACTGACATCAGCACGATACTATGTAAGTATCAGATTCGATATCTCCGGTACCAGACAAGATACCCTATAGGTACCAAATAGATCTGGTACCTAGGTATCATGCTGACATTGGCATAATACCGTAGGTACCGAAGGTACCATGTTGACATCATCATGGTATCTCCGGTACCAATCTGATACCTATATCATGCTCACGTCATCATGACATCAGCTATTCTGTTGAAACGGTATATACCGTTCTATAGTATTTCTGTTCAACAATCCATATAACTGTGGACTCGATAAAACTAATTCATCGTTCCAAAGAAGCCATAAGATTTAGGGTCTGTTTGGTTCATAGTACTTTCAAATCATAGGAATAGAAAAATATAGAAATAATATAGGAATACACGTGCAAAACAAAGGATTGCAACACAAGAATTTTTCCTTCAATGAACTAAACGAAAGAGAATGGAGTGAATGTTTTCAATCCTATGGAATCAGTACATTTTGGAAGATTTTTTAAGGATTGGCATAAGATTCCTAAATTTTTTTTATGAATCCTATATATCGAATGCATAAATAGTATTTATTCCAGAGAAATTGAGATGTCCTATATGAATCCTTCAAACGAAAAAAAGCCTTAGGCTGCATTCTAAAGAGCCTTTGGGATAGGCTTTTTTCCCTTTTATGTGAGCACACTTTTCAAATTATTAAATAGTGTGATCAGTCAAAAACTTTTTATATAAAAATTATTTTTAAAAAATAAATAAATTTATTTTACAAGTTTGCAATGATTAATACTCAAAAACAATGTACCAATAGCTTGTCTCGTCTCGTATGCCACCGAAAATTTTAGCCAAAGCGTCCAAAAGTACCGCAATACAAAGCTACACAAGGAGTTACTCTATTGAGGCAATGGTGATGATAGCTTTACATGTTAGGGTTTGTACGAGATTTTGGACCGGAGGTTGGTGACGATTGGAGGGGTCTCGTTGAGTGAGGACTGCTGTAGGAGGCCATGTTGAGTCACTTGAGAGTGTACAATGAGATGCAACTGTGTTCAGCTCGTTTCTGCCCCTGTGGATTCCCCATCATGAATAGTTATCAGCTACATAGCTAGCTAGCTCTTCATCACTTTCTTTGCTCGATCTGGTCCCCTGATCCATGGACTGATCGACTGTTGATCCATATGGGCACCATTAGCTGTAATTGATGTCAATGACGATTAATTGCACATTGATCATGAAGAATTGGACATCGAGGACACATCAAATTAATTCCGCGTTCTTAGTTATCTTCGCACGTTTGGGTTTCAGAGAGGTATAGTTGGTAGCTCGGTGTGGATCCTATCTTTTTTCAGGAATACGCAAAAGACTTATGTATTGTTGTACTAAACAGAGAAAAGTCCATGCGGTCCGACCGAGCATAGAAAAAGAAAGAAAAGAGAAAATGTGGTAGTTTACATCTCATGATTATATTAGCCATGTACATCCATGTTAAATGTAGAGGTTGAGTTTTAATTCATTATTAAAAAATCTCCTTACGACCGAAAATGTGAAGTCTTCCATAACTTAGTTGAGCCAATGCGTGTTTTGGAAGCTTGGATTATGGCCCAAGACGATTTTTTACTTTTTTATTCACTTAGATGGTTCTTCACCTGCCTTTCACTCTGTTGTGTATTCTTAAAATGCCTTTAGAATTTTGCGCACATATCCGGATACAATAAGTTAGTAATATACGTACGAATCTCAAAGCGCATCCAACGATGCACCAGGCGGAGATCCACTGATGTGTGGAATTTCCCCTCCTTTTTCTGTTGCCCCACAATTTTTTTTGTTGATGACTCCAATAATAATCTTTTTATTGGGACTATGGCCCCTTCAATCATTCATCGACTTTTTATCGGTGTCAACTGAAATTTCTGCTCACAGTAGGTGCATCCAAATGGTGGTGCTGCTATAATGCTATATACTCGGCGCTCACTGCACTCATGGCTCATCATTTCTGCAGCTATCGTATGGTAGTATGGTTCATCATGCCACCAGCAGCAACCGTATCGCGGTCGTCAACTACCGGTTGATATTCAGTACAGATTCAGACCAATTTTCACTTGTCTCTAGCACAAAATGCAGGACAAAGCTTGTAGTACCAATTTTCTGTCCGTAGAGAGATGATGAATCATGGTGATCCTACCAACAACTCAAAACTGATTAGACCAGTAAGTTGCAATTGGCACCAAAGCTTAAGAATCTCGTACAGAAAAGCTGCAGCTGCATGCATGCGATGCAACCTACTACTAGTACGTACGTTCAAGACTCAACTTTTAATTTCAGAAGCAAGACGACAGAGGAAGGTACAGAATGTGCGGGTGCTTTCTTTCCTTTCCTACCTGTTTATGTGGTCATACACTTTGTACAGGGCATCTCTAGCCTCATCGTTTGCCTAAAAATAATTAATTGATGTCAAAATTTAAATTTTAAAATTGATTTTAGGATACTTTTAATGTGTTTTTATATTGGTTCTTAAGTCGCTAAGTACACGTATATAAAAATTTTACCCAAGTCCAGAGTTTGCAAAATGCTCGTAGAATTTCTTGGTAATTTTGCTCTTTTTCTTCTCACCATTTCCTTTGTATTTGTCTATAGGGCTCCTATTTGTCTGCAATGTTTTTTTTTGAACGAACCTATTTGTCTGCAATGTTTTTTTTTGTCTGCAATGTTCATAGTGAATTATACTCAATGTCTCTAAAAGCAGGAGCAGGAACTGCACAATTTATATTCTTTCAGTAGGAAGAAGAAGAAATGAGGCTGGCAAGTGGTGAAGAGAATGGTCCATCCAAAACCAAGAAAAATCAGAGTTCTCACATGGTTGTTAATAACTGAAAACTCTGGTGAAGTGGGGGATGAGGTCCAGCAGTGTGTTATGCTTGCCTTCAAGGTCAGGTAAAGCACGCTTTCTTTTTTCCTTCTCCTTCATAATTATAGATAGTACATGGCTTGCATCTTAGTGGTACTACATGATTATGGGATGATTATTTTTGATATAGCTATGAATCCTCTCAAATGATGTAAATTAAAGTGTTGAAGGAACAGCTACGACAAATTGACAGTGACCAAAGCAGAGTCTGAAGATCCATGAACATGCAGAGATGACTAGACTTATCATGGTCATGAAGATGTTGATAGGGCCAGATGACAAGATTCCCCCACAAAAGAGGCATCATGTGCTATCACTCAACGATTAATTCCCAGTCAAAACGAATGGAACATCATAAGTATCACTCTACTGATTCATTATTCCTCTTTTGCATACCGGTCACGTACGGCAACAAAAATGAGTTAGTACTATGACAGCAGACAAGTGCAACAAAGGTCTGATTTTAGTCATATCTGATAGCACTGTCACCTGTTATGTGTGCTAATAGGCCATCATTACTTTTCTGTTCTTCAGTGGAAACAGTGATGGGAGTTTTAACAGGTACTACCGTACTAGTATGTGCTTTACCTGAAAAGCAATCATGTTGATACTAGTACATCTGACCAAGAGTGAAGCTCCATCAGGTTCAGAAATCACAACTTCTGCATATCCAATTGAAATAGCACTTGCAGAAATCAATATTACAATTTGGGTGTTCCCAAATAGGAGAACGTATGCTTGCATCAAGTAAAATACATGGCACAATGGTGCCAAAAATCGCCTCGTTAGTGGGTATGGCCGATAAAATACACGGCTTTCAGAAATGCTACATATGATCAATCAGACGGGTCGATGTATGGCAGAATCTAGCAAGTGATCGTCGTGTAGGCTTGCTCTGTGCTGTAGGTATTCGACTTTGTGTTCTGCAGAAGAGAGGCATTGGCTACGTCATGGCCTTTGTTCCTTGCAGCAGGCACATCATGGGTATGCTTCCCCTCATATGTGGTTATCACAGCATTTGGTTCCTCGACAGATCTCTCAACTTGCTTCTTTACGTCACAGCCTAGGTAGGTGCATTTGTAATAACTCCTGCATTATGCAGACAATGTACGGGGAGTACAGGACTAATGCTCAAAAGATTTTAGCTCTCGAAAACATAAGTCAAATGAAATTTCGGTTGAAGTAAATTGTGCATAACAGAAATTTTTTTAAAACAATAATGAGGAGGTAATCATCAATGAACAGTGCAGAAGCATGAAACTTACTCGCAATCTCGTGGCAGCAGTAACTATTGCAAAAAGAACTACTCACCTAATGTTTTCAACAATGTTCTCTCACCATTACACTTTCAGAGTTACCAAAGAAACAAAATTGTTGCATGGGTAACTGTATGTACTATGTAGTATGGGGGAAATCATGGGTTGTCATGTTACCAACTTCACAAAGATTCTCAAATATACATGTATATTCAGAAGCAATTTAGTCTTATATGACATATATCATGTACCATCTTGTGAAATTCAACTCCAAATTACATTTGGCCCACATATTGAGAAACAAATCGGTGACCACTGTCATGGAAACATGGCCCAACTTATTCATTTTGAGGATCAGTAGCATGGTGCTAATACAAGATATTCTCCTTATGCAGTATTCACGTGAAAACTAATTATAGCAAACCAGACCAGAAACCTTCTCTTAGATATTCATGCCGGATACCATTATTTTGTATCAACTAAATATTGTCAGATAAACAAGGTTTTAAATTCTTTGCCAAACTGTATCAAAACTGATTCACTCCCATATATAGATACTTGGTGCCACTAAGAAGCAATATCAGTCTAGCATGCTGGTTATGCTTGTTCGGTATACATTTGCTGATAAATGGAAACGGAAAGTGTTCTTTTTTTGTATTATGGTAAGATGTTTTTTTTGGAGTATTGCTGCATCCAATTGTCCATGGCTACGCAAGTGTATGCGAGCTATGTGGAGTTGTGGAGAAAACATGATGCTACCAAACTGCACCGATGCTGACATTAACTAATAAGTAGTTGAGGCAGTTCTTGCATTTCAAATTGTTTAACAAATAGCTTGAAAGTTTCAATGATCCTATGGTTAGTATGGAGTTATTTACTTAATTGCAAGTTATGATCTAATGCATCGTTCCAAAATGAAATGGAGAACTGAATGGAGGGCTACCTTGGGTAAGGATTTCCTTTCACCACTTTCTGTCCATACTTTCGCCACCTATAACCATCATCCAAAAGATCGACCTCACTGGTTGTACTCACTATAATCTTTTGACCTGGGGCTGGTACATTCCTGCCCAACAGAAAATAATGATAGTAAGTCAAAACATGCTTAAATAGGAACTTTGGTAGAATTTACAAACCTTTAGAAAGGGGGAATTTCATGTTTGGTTGCAGTAAATACCTTTCATTTGAACTGGCATCACCGGAAGCTCCATCAGCAGTCCTCACCTCATCATCATGCTCATCCTGGTTATCACTTGATCCAGACAATTGGTCATCTCCATCTTCAATCTTTTTCACTAAAGGACCAACCATGGTGCCACTTGGAATGATAGGCTTTCTGCAGTAATCATCGTAATCAGTTTGTGATCTGACTGAAATGCCTGTGGTGCCACTGAAATCGTCTAAATCATCTGATATACCACCACAATCTTTAAACCTCCTTTTCGTGGGCCGTTCATGAGTGTGTTGTCCTCTGTAAATTATCTGAATGATTCGTCCATCTGCAGAGTGCTCCACATTTTTCCTGACCAAACAATTCGGATGGGTGCATTTGTAGTAACTCTTTGGATACTCCCCACCCTTCACTGCCTTCTGACCATACTTTCGCCAATTGTATCCATCATCAGCAGGTCTATCCAGAACGATGGACGAAGCTGGGAGCCCTTGTAACACCCCAATAGATTCAGTGTTGACATTGCTTATTTGTGATGGCAAAGTCAGAATTTCTTGCAATGGTGTCACATTTACAGATGAAGATCTGGTATGTTGGGAGACCAGCGCTGAAGTCGCCAAAGGGATAAAAGACGGGTTCTCTGCTCGACCGAGTGTGATGCACTTAGAATGAACATCTTGTGCTGTTAACGGTACCAAGTCCTGTTCAGGGAAAATCTGAAAGTTGCCCTGCACCAAAAAGAAGCACGTACTACCATTATCAGCGAAATGTAGTGCGATGTTAGCTGAATCCACGAACCACATTGATCCCAAACCAACACAATTGTCCCAAGAACACTCGGAAAGGGGAAAGAAAGAACACTCAGCACAGCACCTGCAACTGTCTGCAACACAAAGGCGCATACCCAACCGGATTGGGCGCCATGGACACAGGCAGCAGGATACAGCGCATTCGTCGCACAGGATTCCAACTTTCTACCGGTCCAAACTCCAAAAGTCATCATCATTCGGAGGAGGAAAACTTCCCGCGAGCTACAGCGCGCATGCTCTCCCAGCCGCAAAGTGACACACGAGAATCAATTAGATACAGTACGTACAGTAGCAAAATCCTAGCACGGACTGCGCGAGACGGGACCATGGCCACAGCCTCTCCCATCCGCATTTTTTTGCTCGAACACCAAACGCGGGAGCAGAGCTGACCTAAAAATGGCTTCCCACCCAACATGCCCCAATTCGGCAACAGACACGGGAGAACCAGAACCCTCCTCAACTGCATCCCAAAGACGACCAGAGCAACGACAAGAAGCGAGAGCAGCAGCAGAGGTCCACACCTGGGGGTACCCGAGGAGGACGGCGGTGCCGGAGAGCGGCGGCCAGCCGTCGCCACCGCCGCCGCCGGAGGGGAAGGGTGCGTCGAGGAGGCCCTCCACCGCAGCGGCGGGGAGCTGCGGGAGGCCCCCCCCGGACGACGGCGGCGGAGGTGGGCCCCACAGGCTGCCACCGCCCTCCACCCGCCGCGCGGCCGCCATGAGGGGGTGGGCGGGCGGCGGCTCGGGTCGTCGGCGACGGCGAGTGAGAAATCGCGGGGATTTGCCACGGCTTGCGCTGCGCTGCGTCCGACCGAGGTAGTAGGAGAAGCGGAAGGGTAACTAGACGCGACGACACGTGGTCCACCCGCCTGCAGCATACATACATCGCCAGGGAAAGTGGCAGGTCACCCGATTTAGCAAAATTTCAGAATTTGTTTATTAAAAGCTGTCTTTATTTTTTAAAAAAATAAAATTTGATATTTGTTTATTAATAATCATATTAACTAATCTAATATTATGCATGTTATATCACTATATTCATATTTTAAAATGATGCTAATTTTATATTCGTTGAAAATATGTCATGAAATAAATTAATATTCAAAGTATGTCATTGAAGACCGAGTAAAAAAAATAAGCCTTATAATTTGAGATGGAGGGAGTATTTCTAAAATATAGCAACCTAATTACAGGATGTGATGGATCGTAGTATTATGAATCTATACATGTCTTATATACAGATTTATAATACTAGAATGTGTCACATTATATACGATGAGACGTATGTAATACGGGAGTTAAACTTTTTTCCTACTGAGTTTGATCAAATTTATATAAAAAACATAAAAACATCTGTAACATTAAATTAGTTTAATTAAATCTATCGTAAAATATAAAAAAATTATTGAATATCTGTTTTGTGGTGGAAAAGCTGCTACCTTTTTACAAGCTTGATTAGACAAACGAAAACACCTTACAATATAATATAAACATATGAAGTAATAAAACTTCTATCCGACTTCCTGCTCGTTATAAAGGGGATTTGATGGTAGAAAGTACAGTACATGTTTAAGAGAAAAAATTCGGGTTTAAAAGGGGGCTTGATGGCAGAAATTCTGCGAAGACTATCATATGGCAATCAAATCTTGTGTAATCTAATTAAGAACGGATTTATCATGAGAGCGGCGAGAGCTTAGCCTCCACTACTGATGCGAGGATCATGAGAGCCCTTACGAAGCCCCATTAAACTCCTTTTACAATATATAAATAGGAAGAGAAGGTTGTAGCTTTGTTTAGATCCTCTGTTATTTTTCAAGCATGTGGAGCCGGCTTAAAAGGTTGCGACTTGGTCAGTATTATTTTTTTTCTATCTGTCACTAGATCTAATCTTTCTTTTGCGGGGAAAGGGGAAATCTATTGATCATCCAAAGAATCCACACAGACGAGCTGTGAGATGAAATTACATCTATTGTTTAGCCAGAAATCCGATAAAGACTCAGACCTAGCCCTATTAGCTAAAGTGTGACTAACACAGTTTTGGCTACGATGGATTTTCTTAATGACGATCTCCCTATTTCCAGCCATGAGGTATCTAGCTTCCCTGACTAAGTAAGCTGCCTCAGAAAGATCTTCCACATTTGATTGGAGGAGTTGCACCACCATCGCACAATTCGTCTCCACAATCACTGGCAGCAGTGTCCACTGTAGTGCAAGAGCCATTCCTTCTGAACAGGCTAAGAGTTCAGCTTCAAGCGCTCCATTACATCGACTCATATTACGACATCAAGCAAAAATAACTTCCCCCTTGCTATTTCTTAGTACCATGCCTATGCCTCCCATGTTTGTCTGGCTATCATATGATCCGTAAACATTCAATTTCATCCAACCATTCTGTGGTTTCTCTCATCTATGTTGGACTTCCTTCGGGATTTTCTTCCAGTAGCTGGTCTTCAGAGCACCATGACACACCACATGTTTGCCTTTATCTATATTTGCGTGGGGATGTTGCTTGATTAGGAGCAGGGATTGAACATAACTTTCAATAAATCTCCTTGACACTTGCACTGGGGGGGGCTGCTTTCCGTGGGTGATTTCATTGCGGACGTACCAGATTCGCCAAAGCATCATTGGGAAAAGGGCACGTTCAGTTTCTGGTAACATCCCAAGAAGATCAAAGAGCCAGCCTGTACCTGTACATCCATCAGTAATAGTCGCTGATAGATTACCAGCCTCCCACATAGTTGTCCATAGGTGATTAGCGTGGGGGCAGCGGCATAGCGCATGGATAATATCCTCCTGTTCGATCCCGCATATCATGCAAAAATCATGAACCTCGAGATTTCTCTTCATCTTATTAACCATAGTCGCAAGGCTATTGGAAGCCACCCTCCATGCAAAGATTTTCACCTTTTGTGGGACATCGCACTTCCAAATTCGGTTCTAAGCTAACCGTGCTCCAGTTTCTAATGAACTGGCCCCCTTATCCTGGTGAGCTAACTGGGTCGCCAGGTTATGAGCACTGCGAACTGAGAACCTCCCATACCTATCTGGATGTCAAGCCACAAAGTCATCCTCTTGCCTTGTAGAAATACGAATTTTCAGGATAATTTCAGCATCAATAGGCAAGAAAATCTGATTGACTTTGTTGACATCCCACTCCCCGTCATTTGAGATGAGGTCAGAGACCCATTTAAGCCTGCAATTTCCCCTCATCGTGATAGGTCTTCTTGTATAATCCCTCGGAAGCCAGGGGTCACGCCATATACGGACTGACCGTTCATTGCCAATCCTCCGTATGATTCCTTTTTTGAGTTCTTCTAAACCATACTCTATCGCCCGCCATCCTGGTGAGGCATTTCCCCTAAAAGCTGTATCAATTAAGGAGCCATGGGGAAAATACTTAGCTTTTAGCACCCTTGCACATAAGCTATCCGGATTCATAATGAGCTTCCATGCTTGCCTCGCCAATAGGGCTTGGTTAAAAGTTCTGAAATCTCTAAAGCCAAGTCCTCCACCTTGCTTTGGTTTTGTTATGCTTTCCCAGGCTCTCCAATGTGTTTTTCGTTGCCCCGTCTCAGCACCCCACCAAAAATTCCTTGTTAATTTGTTCAAGTCCTCACACACTGACTCTGGTAACTTGAAAATGCCCATCACATAACCAGGGATCGCCTGGATTACTGCTTTAATCATGATTTCCTTACCCCCACTCGAGAGGTAGTTCTCTCCCCATTGTATTTTTCTCTTCCATATCCTCTCCTGCATACTCTGGAATTTACCCTTATTCATCCTTCCTTCAGGTGTCGGGAACCCAAGGTACCTATCCTCAAAGCCATCATGCTCGATCTGCATGGTATGCTTAATACCCTCCTGTACTTCTATCGGAGAAGAATCACCGAACATGATTGAACATTTAGCTGGGTTAATCATTTGTCCCGTACTTGCAGCATATCTCCCAAGCACATCTTTGACCACCACTGCCTGCTCTCGCTCTGCCTTGAAAAACAACAAAGTGTCATCGGCAAAGAGCAAGTGTGATATACCCAGGGCCCGGTGGCAGATCTGTACCGGTGAGATGGCTCCCTAATCAACCTTCTCTTTCAACAGCAGAGATAGCCCATCGGCCACAAAAAGGAAGAGAAAGGGCGAGAGAGGATCACCCTGTCGTAAGCAGGGTTAGAAAAACCGCCGGGGGCCCGGTTACCGCCACCCAGCGGTACGGCGGTTACCGGCGGTAACCGCGCAAAACCGCGACAAATTTACAAATCAAAATTTGAATTCAAAAATTCGGGCAAACCGCGCGGTTTGTCGCGGTAACCGCGCGGTTTGGCACGGTTACCACGCGATGTGTGACGGGCCGGCCCATTTTTTTTTCTTTTTCCAATTTTCAAATTTATTCTCTTTTTTGCTCTCAAATTTAAATAAATATTACTCTTTTTTGAGAAATTTTTTCACCATAAAACACTACAAATCAAGCACTACTTTCACCATTTTTTTTGATTTTTTTCTTTTTTTTTAAATTTTTGAATTTGGACGAATTTCATTAAACCGTATCGCGCGGTACGGGTAACCGTACCCCCGCGGTACGGGCGGTAACCGCCGGTTTTTCTAACCCTGGTCGTAAGCCTCTAGATGAAGCAAATGTACGCAGGAGGGTTCCATTAAATTTGACAGAGTATCTCACGGTGGTTATGCACTACATTATCCAACTAACCCACCAGTGATCAAAACCCAACTTGTACATTGACTGCTCCAAGAATCGCCAATCGACTTGATCATAAGCTTTTGAAAGATCAAGCTTGTACGCACATGCTGACTTATTTAAGCTTTTATTTTTCTGAATGAAGTGGAAGCACTCAAAAGCTAGTAGCTAGTAGAGCATTATCTGTTATCATTCGCCCGGGCACAAAAGCACTTTGACCCTGGGATACCAGTTCATCCAATATTATCCGAAGCCTGTTAACCAAGCACTTCGACACAACTTTGTAAATTACGTTGCAGAGGCTAATTGGCCGAAAGTGTACCGAAATGTACCGATCAAGGAAGTGTACCGAAATGGAAATCAAACTTTTTTGTGGTAGGAGTGATCAGCAGCACATGAAACAAAGCGGTTGAAGGAAAAGAAATTAAACAATAGGGTGAGTGGGATTGAGGTGTGTGCAACGGAGAAAGCAACATGGATTTGAAATGAAAGAAGCTAGGGACCAAAAGAACAGGAATTAATCCACCCAAACAAAGGAGTTAATCCAATATTCCAATCCACCCAAATTTGCAGATGGAACAGTTGCTTGCGGGTGTGCATCGGGCATCGGCTATCTTTTTTAGCATGGATGGCGTATCCAATAATAATGTATATGTAGTATTGACGTAGCATATGACATGTTTAGATATTGCATGCTCATTCTATTCGTAGGCACATGTGCTCCTTTTTTTCTTTTGTCATGAATGATTGAATAAATAGCTGAATGATATATGATAATTGTTCGAAGGTGTAAAAGATTAAATTAAATATATAAAGTCAAAATTAGATTTTAAATAGTTTTTTAAAAAATCATATATAGGAAGTTCTTGTAAAAATCGTAATGTATTATTTAAAAGCTCAGGAAGCGTGCGTATTCGCCTACCATTTCCTGAAAAAGAACATGGTACTGCAAATATTTTGTCGCTCGCGATTACCTTATTTGCTTTGCTGTTAGGATATACCCTGTTCCTGAAAAAGAACAGGGTATATATCCTGCACAATCAAGTTCATGATCAATGGCTCGGATTGACCTGCTACAGCAAACGCAGTAGTTTGGCTTTGCTGCTTGGGTGTTTTTGGGCTCATCGGATGATGATGATCAATGCCCATGTGCTTTCGACAAGTGTGACAGCCTGACAAGATTTTCAAGGTGGGGGTACGGATTTCAGAAAAACTTAAATGAGCAATGTAATGCTGAACCGAGAATGCATTAGCCAATGAGAATGTATGCGCATGATTTTGAAATTTTCGACATAAAAATTGAATGGATTGATAACAGGGAACAAGAGCATATGTTTGTTGTTTTTACCAAAATCAACCTTATAAATCTTTGCAAGGGAGAAAATGTTGATGCAAAGTACCATTTCAAGCCTTGCTAAATTTTGATGTATAGTATTCCAAAGTTGTCATAATTTGATGTATGGTTTTCCAATGTAAGAGGGACGCAACAGGGATTCAGTCATTCAGAGGCTTCAAGGCCCACGACACAACACAACAAACAGTGACAAGGAGGATTTTCAGAGAAATCCATAGGCACGAAATGACTCAATGATAATCTTCAGCTTCAGTATATGGTTTCCACCGTTCAAATCAATTATTGATACCAAACAGAGGGCACAAATAAAACCATGGAAAATACAGGATCCCAAATGTCATGATGGGGTAGCGGTAGTCAGACAGTGCCACACCCAGCAATCACTGCACTTGTGTTACTACGGCAAAAGCCAGCTCAAGCTGAGTGGATCGTCTTTCGTAGCATTCCTTCTCAATACATGTCTTTTTTTGTAGTTTAGGTTTGATACATAAGCATCCCTCTGTTTCGTAGCCTTTCACTTGAGGAAGTTACTTGGGGCCAATATCCTTCAGCGCGCAGATCTGCTCCTCTCCCATGGCGGACATGACAGTCACAACAAGATCCTTGCCTTCACCAAATCCAGTCTTGATCTGAAAAACCAGGAAGATTTGCCAAGTAAACATTACAAACAATCTAATAATAGTAGCACAGAACAAAAGAACTTTGAGGCAGATATTTTGCAAGTTAACCAGATCAAGAATGCACCAATGATGAAGCAAAAGTAGACATGACAGCATATGATATAGTGGAAAGAGAACCAAATCGATACTTCCGAATTCCAATCAAGTAAACTTTTCAAGCATCCACTTCAAATTGACACAAGTCCATTCCACAATAAACCAAGCATATCAACTGGAGTTTTAGTGCAGGGCAACCTTCAGTGCAAAAGAAAAGGATTGAGAAAAGCCCTATGCCATCCCACTATAAACCAGGCCTATATCAATGGAATTATCGAGTCCACAGTCCATCCCACTATAAAACAGGCCTATATCAATTGCAATTTTAGTGCACAATTAATGTTCTGTGTACCTTTACAGAATACAATATCCATGCAGAATAACCAGGTAGATTCCCACAACCAAAAAGAGAGGCACGCTGATGGAAGAATACAGAACATACAAAATGTAGTTAAAGTAACCATCCAGCTTCTCTAGTTTTTCTGCCAGTTATTCAGAAGCACGCACTACAAGTTCATGCTATTCATATGAACATCAAAATCAAAAAACAGGAGGAAAAGATGACAATGATAGACTAAAATATACAAGACAACCGCCACAAAGATGGCTGAATGTTGACGTTCTGTGCAGAAAAAAAAATAATGTTATAAAATGAAGGTTAAGCTCATAAATTTCTACACCAGTTGCAATCCTAGAGGGTATAGGAAGAACTAATCGAACACAGGATGGAATAATTCATAGACCCAACATAGTATAACCTAATAAATGAATAAGGATGCAGCATTATCGTCCACATATACAAATAGAAACGAAGTTGTTAAAAAATCTCTCCAACAAACCTGGCCTAGGAGATTGTCATCAGTTGGGAGTCTAAGATCATCCTTAGTGTTACCATTCTCAGTAAGAAGGCTCACCTGAAAGAAATAATATAATAATAATTAACGAGATTAAGATTTATTCACAGTGAGAAATATTTTGGCTCATTGTTGGAAGTTTGGAACATACGAATCCATCCTCTGATATGTCAATCAGCTGGTACTCAGTACGGTTAACATGTGGAACCTGGAAACAAAAACGAAATGCTAACTTAATTACAAACTGAAGTCTATGAGAGGCCTCAATAAACAGTCAAAAAATACACTTACATCACAGTTGTGGGATGAAGGAACAATATCCTCGAGCTTTTTACCATTGAATATATCTATGGCAACAAAGTGACACTTGGCATGACCGTGCTTACCAGTCTTCGAGGTAGAAACCTCCACCACCTGTTACAGGAAAAGAAAGTGATGGACCTAATTAGCACAAATAAACAACACATAGCTTCAGACTTCACGATGAGAACTGTTTTACTGACACCATTGCAAAAAGCTACAGACTTTTTTCCCAAGAGGATGCAAGAAACGAAGGAAATAGATATGAAAGTAAACTGAACACAACTGTAACTTATGAGGGTGATAACTGATAACTCTCACACAGTGCACAACAGAATATGAATCTTAACTTAAAGTAAACATTATGTGTTTTTTTGTATTGTATTGCCAGAGAACAGCTTTGTTTTTGTACAAACCATTGTTACCTACGAAAATGAATCTTAACATACCAATCACACCCAAAGTCTCATTACACTATTACAGTCAACCCAAAAGGAGATTATCTCATGTCCAAAACATGCTACACAAACTAAGCAGAGAACTATTTTAGAGCAGCAAGATAATCTTTCCTACCTTGCCAAATCCCTGGAAAAACATTGTCTAAAATTAACAAAGAATTTCCACCTTTTCAACCAGCTTGGTTACAGAAATAATGAATGCATTCTGAACTATTTTGGAGTAGCAAGGTTGTTTACAGGAAAAAAAAATCGATACATAGTACGACGCATGGTGTTGGCTTGGATCAAACGCTGAAATCTTCCCCAAAAACTAAAAAAAAAAAAGTTTGATAGTGAGGGGAAAAACAGTAGCTCTTCTACGGACAACCCTTCTATGAGGCAAATAATGAGTTCAACCTATCGCAAACGAGCAAGCTTTGCATTTGCGTTATGACATAATTCCCACGACCCTGCACTCCAAACCAGCAATAATTTATCATCTAGATACACAACAATCACCGGTCAATCATATAGTACAGACAACTAAGAGTACGGTAGGACCAGAAACAACTACCACTCACGTGCACCGTAATTACAACAATTGCATCTAACCACCGAATCAAATCGAGATCTAAGCAGATACCTTGCAGGGGCGGTTCTTGATGACGATGTAGCCGTTCTTGCGGATGGTTCCGGCCTGCTGGGGGTAGGTCTTGGACGCCCCGGCGTCGGCCTTCGACTCGAAGTGGTGCTCCTCGGAGTCCGACATGGCGATCTTGGCAAGCCCCCTGACCAAATCCAATCCAAAACATCAAAACCAAGATTAAAAACATCTGCCCCCTCCGTATTCAGCACCAAAAAGAAATTCCCAAACCAAGAAACCGAGCAAGCGTGCTACGGAAGCGGTTGGACTACTAAATTCGGAACTAAATCCGAATGGATTTCCCCCCAAATTACCTTGTTTGGATAGATCGCGGGGAGGAGGTGGAGGAGGTGAGCGAGAGAGAGAGGGCGCCGATGATAAGTGATAAGCTCGCGTTGGAATCCTAGGGTTTGTACAGATTTATACGCTGCTAATAACGATTGCGCCTCGCCCTCTCACCAACGGAGATTTTACCTCTGACAATGACAGTAGGTCCCATAAAGTTCTGGGCCCACCTGTCTGTGAGTGAGGCGGTTGGTGGCATGTTACGAGCGTCGGAGCCGTCAATTCGGTCTGCTGATCGGGACACGTGTACGGCTGCGGAGGAAGGGCATCACCTCGCGTTCGAACGACGCCATGGGCGGCTTGGAAGCATCTTTCTTCCTTTTCTTTTTTTTTTCTTATCTTGAAATTTTTATATTTTTCTTCATTGTTTTTCGCCGCCTCTTTTCTGCTGATCGGTGATAAGTCGATCTCTCTTGTGATTCCGATCGGGTGGGGATTCCCTCAGGAGACGTCATAGCCGCACTGTTATGAGATGATCAAAGAGGAGGGTCTAGTTGGATGTGTTCTCTTATTCCATAAACAATGATATTTACAAAGTATCTGTGAATTATATGAGCCATTAATATATTGTTATTGCGCATGTATAGTAGACACGGAATATTGCGTGGAGTTGACAAGTATGTCATCACGGTGTTGGCGTGTAGCAAATGTCATGATACCAAAAAAATCTATGGGCGTGAACTGACTCAGTTGACTAAGTTTCTTACCGTGAAATCTGTTCATCCGAATTTAAATTTTAAATTTAACATGAGTGTTTATATTTACAGCTTATTATTTTTTTAGCATTAACCGATGTACTCGTTGACAATAAGACACATGATCTTTGTCAATCTCAAATTATACATTTCTGGTGACTTCATCAATTATAATATTATGTGTTTTTGTCAATCTCAAGATGCATGTGTCGGTTCAGTTTTTATATATGCATGCTAGATAAGGGTGTGTGTATTTATATATATATGAGTGTACATATAAACGTCTATATATGTTTGTGTTTTGTAAAAAAAAAAAAAGGAAATCTAAGAGCAAAAGCAAGAGTAAGGTAGAGGCACATGAGAGAAAGAACATTGCCGATGAGAAGATGTTATTGTCTTTGTTGACTAGACGTTTTTATTTGTCATTTTGTGTTTAGATGATACCGTTGACTCCTACGGGTAAACAATGTTTTTTAGCCTGTGTTTGAGAGTTGCAATAAAGAGAAGATTTTTCTCGTTCTCTGTGCGCATGCTTCTCAAATGGTTAAATGATGCGTTTTTTTTTAAAAAAAATTTATAGAAAAATTATTTTAAAAATCATATTAATCCATTTTTTAAGTTCAAAATAATTAATACACAATTAATCATACATTAATGTCTCATCTCGTTTTGCGTATCTTCTCAATCTTCTCTTTTCCTCTCCTCTCAAACACACCCTTAATTACTTTTAGCAAGGATTAATTAGGGTAAGTTTGAATCAGGTACTTGGCTAGGCTACTTTCTTATTACTTATAGACACACTTCCTAAATTGCTAAACAATATGTTTCGTGAAAAAAATATGGTTCCAGTCCAACGGTAATGTGCTAGTTACATGGCTGCGAGACGAGTTGGATGAAGATATCATGAGCAAATAAAAGGTGACAATTACAGTTTCTGTAACGTGGAAAGTCGAATGGAAGTAAATAATAAGGATTGGATTGAGTTAAGTATAGTCTTCAATAACTTGTGAGTGTGACTGCATTAGAGCCCCTGAACACAGTTCTCAAACCGCTGATGGGGGCTAATTAAGGGAAAAAACCGAAGTCTAGCAGGGTCCCTACTCAAGCCATCAAAATAGGAAGGCACCCAAATTTTCTTCCACGACCCTCATTCCTGGGGGCTCTACCCCTAACCCCCATCCAATTTTCATTTTTGAGTGACTGAGTTTCACAGATCACGCGAGCTTCCTCTTGTCTCTCCCATGCCACCACTATCTTCCCGCCCTCCATTGCGACAACGCCGACGCATGCTCTCCGATGAGTTCTGCTCCATCCGTTGACCTCCCCATATCGGCTTCCATCTGGTAGATTGACAAGCTCCATTACCTATATCCGCTCCCCGACCTTTTCTCGGCGCATCCCATCGCCTGCTGGCCACACAACATGGCGTCGGTCGTCAGTCACTCACAAGCCTCCTCCTACCGTGTGCGTCATTGGCCCCATGAGTGACACCATCGATATGCTCCGCCATGCCAGCCACACGCTCTGTAGCAATTATTCCGTAGTAGCAACATATTAGTAACACACTACCTCTGTAGTATATAGCACTAGGCTATTTTGAATTTGAATCATGGTGTTTGAAATTACAAATTTAAATATGTTTGAATTCCACAAGCTAGAATTATCTATATTTTTAATTATTGTGATGTTAAACTAGGTAAAACTTAGAGTCTATATTAAAATAAAAGAGAAAAAAAAAGAACTAAGAAATAAAGGCTACTGTTGAAGTTGAAGATATTTTTGTAGGTCCTAAAGAATTAGGGGCAGCCCCCAATTGATTTGCAGAGGCTTTAAAATAGGAACTACTGTTGGAGATGCTGTTAGAGCTTAAATGTCTGGTACAAACATGTGTGACTGTTGTGTGTTGCATTGCTGCAAACATGCAAGCACCTCTTCTTTGTTTACAAATTCACAAAGAGAATCTAAGCTAATGTCGTTCAAGATTGACATAATACCTTCTTTGATTGGAGTAGATAGCTTTCCAAGCCGGTGGTTGCATATTCGCTAGGGAAGGAACAAATTAGAGCGCAAGAAGCTGGACTCCATCATTTTAGTTACTTGGATGATCTACAAAAATTGTAACACCAGTTTCTTCCGTGGGATGACACATACCGCGCAAAGAACTAACAGAGAATCATGGAGGAGCTATATGTGAACTAGCCTATGATGTTATATACGAGCCTGAGCTAAGCTATGTGATATAATGGTTTTACCTCTTTCTCAATCCCTTGTTTGTAAGATGCTTGGTAAATCTCATAAGTTTTAGTTAGCTTTAGCCAATATTTTTTTTGTCATGCTCCGCTATATTATCTGTATCTCAAACTTATCTCCGTGTAAGAAAATACATAAATTCTACATAAATTCTCAAAGTCATTTTTGGTTTTCCACCCTACATTCCAAAAAGATTTGAATCCTCTCATTTCAAAAAGATCCTTTGAGCCAAACATGCTACTCCTATGCAACTACACAAATCAAATAAAGAAGAACGTTGTTAAGCAAAATGCAAGTACTCAGCCAACAACCCACTTGCTAACCGAACCTCAATATGTAAACATGAACTAATCATGGCGCTGGCAGGAGAGTATCAACAACCACCGACCTGACACCTACACTTAACCCTAACCTGAAACGCAACGAATTGCAAGTTACTCCGTATATGCTATTTGATCGATCCCTTCCCCACGTGACCGCGCCCATCTAGCACGTCAAAAACGCTCGCGACGAGCAGTAGAAAAGCCACCCCACCGGGTCGGAGTCGGAAACCGACTGAGCCCAACGCACCGCACCGCTCAACCAGCCCACGGACTCGCGAGCCCAAGCCGCTCAGCTGCCGATGGCGACGCCGGCGCCGGCGCCGACGCCGCCGGAGGTGTTCGACGTCGTCATCTTCGGGGCGTCGGGGTTCACCGGCAGGTACGTCATCCGCGAGGCCCTCAAGTTCCTCCCCCCGTCGTCGTCCCCTCTCCGCTCGCTCGCGCTCGCCGGCCGCAGCCGTGACCGCGTCGCCGCCGCGCTCCGCTGGGCGGCGGGGCCCGGGCGGCCGGCGCCCGACCTGCCGATCCTCGTCGCGGACGCCTCCGACCCGGCGTCCCTCGCGGCGCTCGCGGCGCGGGCGCGGGTCGTGCTGTCCTGCGCGGGTCCCTTCCGCCTCCACGGCAGGCAGGTCGCGGCGGCCTGCGCCGCCGCGGGGGCCGACTGCCTCGACATCTCCGGGGAGCCCGAGTTCATGGAGCGCGTCGAGGCGGAGTTCCACGAGGCCGCCGCCAAGAACGGGTCCCTGATCATATCGGCATGCGGGTTTGACTCCATCCCCGCGGAGCTCGGGTTCTTGTTCCACTCCAGGCAGTGGGCGCCGCCGTCCGTGCCGGTGAGCGTGCAGGCGTACGTGAGCCTGGAGTCGGACAAGAGGATCGTCGGGAACTTCGGCACGTACGAGTCGGCCGTGCTCGGTGTGGCCAACGCCAGCGAGCTGCAGGCGCTGCGCCGGTCGCGGCCAAGGCGACCCAGGCCCAATGTGAGTCACCGACTTCTCTCAGTTTGTGAATTGATTTACGAGTTCTATCAAATGCTAATTCAATCATCTATAAAAATGCTAATTCGATCATTCGATGGCGTGGTAGTTGATAAGGGAACTAAGAATACCTCACTGGAACAACATTTGCATACAGTTAGATCTTAGAAGGATGATTCGTCCCTTAATTGGATATGCTGCTGAGTGTCATGGTACATGATGGCTACCAGCCTTCTAGTTTTATTGGTTCATTGTGAAATTTCTTTTGTTGTTAGTGTTATTGTGAATGCTTGTGATTTCCTATGTGCCGCTTTTCCGGTTTCTCGAGGATGAAATTCGCAGTTTTGATATAGAGTAGATACTAAGTCCCAAATGCTCCTAACATTGTTTGACAAAACGATGATTGGTAATGACAATTGGTGAAGAATAATCTTGTAGTCCTTATGATACAATTGAGAATTTGGTTTTTGTCGATCGATGCTATTTCATGCTGAATTGAGAGTTTTGTGCTGGAGCACTACAATTTTGTCTTCCAAATGAGGATTAGACTCTTAATATAACTAAGATGGTTGAAGGTTACATGATAGATACAATGAAGAAGGATGATCCACATATTTGGACTGTTATTAAGACGATATACACCACTACTGATGTCTGGGGAAACATGCGGTGGGCACTGGGCACCTGTTAATTAACTCAGTATCATTCTTTCCCTTTCTAATTTCTCAGCAAAACAATCTATATATTGCTTACTCTGACCATCACCTTTGTTTCAAGACTTTCACATGCCAAGCAAACTCTGCCACTTCATCCACTATTCAATCAAGCTATTGACATATTGTGCACCATCTTTGAGCTAATGAAATATTTCAGCTCTTTTAGGAAAATCTTGGTACTGCTATACTGGTGACATGTAAACTAAATGACAGGTACCATGCTTTTTGTGTGAATATGACGCTACTCCATGAAGAATAGGTTCTCTTGTTTCTTTGTGCATCATATTACCATTTGCTAGTTTTTTATGTGTGGTACATGTCTATATGAGTACTCCACATTTTTCTGTGATGTCCTTGATTAATTGCTTTCCTCTCCAAGTTGTTAGTATCGTGTCATCAGGACCTGCTATTTTCTTCTGCTTTATTAACACATGGGTCAAGGCTCCTGCCTCTTTTCTTTCTCAGGGCCTGCTATCCTTTTGATTAAGATCGGAGTGGTGTATTAACCTACATACATAGGTATAATTTTACCACGACCAAGGCTGTTAAGTATCACCGCGTTCTTTTCACAAAGCAATAATTAAAATCCTACTTAATCATGAAAATCTTGTTAAATGGTAGTTCATTGCTTAGTTGGTCCGCTGCTGAAAAAAATGAAGAGAGCAAAAGTAGTTAGGAAAGCAATAACAATATGAATTTGTGATGTAAACATTGAGTTTAGTGTGTTTATTTAGTTATTGACTTATTGTAATAGAAGCAAGAGAGTGGAGAAGGGCAAAACCTTGGAATTTGGTTCTACAATCTGTTCTAAATGAATACCCAACCAACTGTTGCAAGAAGCTTACTCATTACAACTTAGCTCTTTAGAGTTTGTTGGATTCTGTAAGTAGAAGTGCCATATCTATGCTTCAAATTTGAGAATTGCAAAATTTTAAAGCGCGTATCATAAAATGTTTCTAACTTACCCTTATGAGTGATTTAAGATCTGTGCAACTACTATTGAAGGAGCGAAGCATGGAGCACTTTTCGTATTGTTATTGTTGTTGTCGCTGTTGCTGTTGCTGCAGCTGCTGCTGCTTAAACTAAACCCCCCTAAATTCATTGCATGCAATGGTCTATCGGGTGAAATTATGACAGAAACCAAAGTATTTTATTTGGGGATAATAATCACATTTGATGCTAAGGCTTATTGCTTTCTACAGATTCCAGGCCCTCCACCTCCCAAAGGATCCCTGGTTGAGCATGACAAGGCACTGGGATTGTGGACTATAAAGTTACCTTCTGCCGACACAGTGGTTGTGAAGAGAACCCTATCAACAGTGACAGAGCATCCTGAGGGCCTTCCTGGGGCGGAAGAATCCGCGGATTTTGCTGAGCATAGGAAGAACTTCTGGTCTTCTGTTAAACCAGCGCATTTCGGAGTGAAGCTCACCTCCAAATCCTTGCTGGGCATTGCGCAGTTCATCTTCACTGGATTCTGCATCGGCCTGCTGGGAGGTTTTTCCTTTGGCAGGTCCCTCCTACTAAAATTCCCCTCATTCTTCTCCACTGGGTGGTTCAGGAAGAGCGGACCAACGGAGGAACAGGTGAGCAGCGCCTCATTCAAGATGTGGTTTGTCGGGCGTGGCTACAGCAACGCGGATCATGCATCGGACCGCGGGAGCAAGCCTGACAAGGAGATCACCACAAGGGTTTCGGGACCGGAGATCGGGTACATCACAACCCCGATCGTCCTGGTCCAATGCGCCCTCGTCCTGCTGAGCCAGCGCAGGAACCTGCCTAAGGGCGGGGTGTACACACCGGGTGCTGTTTTTGGCCCTACCGAGCTCCAGCAGCGCCTCCAGGAGAATGGCCTGTCGTTCGACCTTGTCTCAACTAGGACACTGTGATAAGAATTCAGAGCTGATCATCTTTACCGGTTTGTTCCTGAACCTGTTGCCTGCCCTTTTCCTGGATCAGCCATCTGCCTCATGTTGCTACCTTACACCGAAGAAACGTAACTGTAGTAGTCTCTTACTACGTGTGTTGTGTTTGTGTGAAGTACCAGTGTTTCTACATGTTACAAAACTATGTGTTGTCCCAGTGTGTAGTACAAGTTGTTACACCGTTCCATCTGAAATGAAAATGATGTGCCTGTGTAATGTGAATCATCTGGGTTCCACGAGTGTAGCGTGGTTGTTGGCCTGTGAAAGCAAGGGAATTGTCTTGTCTGCGCGAGAATCATATTTCCGAATAAGCAAAATAAATGTACATGTGACATAATATCTCTTGTTTGACATTTAAATTTATTTTCTTATGGTTATGATTTTGTTGCTATATAGTATACTGTAATATATAGAAAATTAAGTTAAATATTAGTTTTTGAAGCGTTAATGTTTTTCCTTGAGAAACATGCGTTTACAAAACGTGCACATTTACTTTGATGAACGCACACACGTACACCCTATCATAGGAGTATCTTCGGAAGACTAAACTGACGTCTCGTTGTCGACAAGTATATCGTCTATCATTAAAAGAATAACTAAAAGTAAATTTAATAGTATAGCCAATTACTAGTTTCAAATCATATATAACCAATCTAAGCTAAAATAGCTTATTCGTATAATAGTTACATATAAATATATACTACACCACCATTAATACATGATCTCATCTTTCATACATATATTTTCATCTAAAAAACCTAATCAGTAAGCCACGTTTACTTTTATTGAAACGTTAAATTTGATCGTGCCTTATTCGGTGGGACATTGGAAGTACTAACATTGGGGCTGTAACGATGCGGTCTCGTGCATTCGTGTGTACCCTTCTCAAAGAAGAAGTTGCTGTGCAATTCGGGCAAAATTTCTCTTTATGTGATGCGCTAGAAGCTTCCGTGGCGTTTGGAGCAACGGCCACGCCACGCACGGGCGAGCGCGCACACGTGCGAAAGCCGCAGCTGCTGCTGCTCCTGGTAGCGTCGACGCCGTCGCCGTCGCCGTCGTCCTCCTCCCTCCCACAGGTTCCTCGTTCAAAGCCACGACTTTTGCTTATTCTCCCCGTGGGCCCCCGCGACGACCGACCGACCAGCGGCGGCCGCTTTCGTGGACCGGCAAAAGGAAACGAAACCAAGCGGAGATGAAGCCCGAGCCGAAACGGCAAATCCAATCCAAAATCATCTCGTGAAAATTTTCAAATTGACATACAGCAAATTCAAATCCCGAAGTTTCAAACAGGATTTAAATTGCAAACCGGCCAGATTACTCCGGGCGAGCGCGTTCGAACGCGAATTCGAGAGGAAATTGGGTGGGAATAATGATGGATTACCAGTACGCGTTTCTTTTCTTTTCTTGTCTCCCCATTTGGTTTCGCGTGCACGCCTCCTGCAGATGGATGATGGAGTAGTGCTCCATACGGATTTCATTCGATAGCAGCGGCAGCAGCATCTTGCCTGGACCGTGCTTTCCACGAGAGCTTTCTGTTTAAACACCTTTGTCCCCCTCCTCTCCATGCATGGAGTATGCGTGCAAAGCGGTATCTGCTGGTGATGGCCGAAAAAACGCTCCATCCCTTTGCTGTCTCGTCTTTGACCGTCTCGCTTTCAGAGTGCGATGCATCATGACTAGTAAGAGGGGAAGAGTGTGCGTGCGCGCACAGAGGCATCACGGTCCACGAAAGCGAGCGGAAATAGGCGTTGGAATAGCGGTCGCAATTACATGCGAGGTTACATTCTCTCTCGAGTGATCAAAATTTATCTTTTACGTGAGTTAGTATGGTAAAAAAAACATTAAGATGATGGTTGTAATTGAGTGTGAAGGGACGTACTCTCAAGTGATCAAAATCTATCTTCGACGTGGGATGTTGTGGGAGAAGAAAACACAATAAAAGAAAAAAAATTGTTGTGTTTGAACTATTGATGCATTTACATTGGGGGAGAATGTGGTGGATACAACCAAAATTTGCTCTCTTTTGATGATCCTACTTTGTGTTATTCACATCAACAATTGGGGCTAAAATTAAAGGGAAAGAAGAGATTTTGGAAACAAAATTTTGTACGGGAAGAAGAAGAATTGTTTGTTGGTGAGTTTTTTTTTTACTACACCTAGGTTGAGTCATGTGAGCTTGTTTGGATTACTCGCCGTCGTCACGGTGCGACGAGCTGCCGCCGCTGCTCGCGCCGTCGTCGGACTCGGCGATGTCGAGTA
The DNA here is from genome assembly GCA_008326285.1 of Oryza officinalis. NCBI lineage: Eukaryota > Viridiplantae > Streptophyta > Magnoliopsida > Poales > Poaceae > Oryza > Oryza officinalis. The sequence continues at coordinate 46,677,356 of BDMV01000007.1, forward strand.
AGGCGGCGAGCACGTCCGGCATGTCCGGCCGCTCCTGCGGCGAGTCGGCGGTGCACCGCATGCCGAGCATGAGCATGTCCCAGAGCACCGTGCCGCTCGACGCCGCCTCCTTCGCCGGCCACCCCTCCTGGGCCATCCTCCGGCTCCACTCGATCAGGCACTCCTCCTCGCCGCCGTCGACGGCGCGGCGCCCGGTGGCGAGCTCCATGAGCAGCACGCCGTAGCTGTACACGTCGCCCTTGGTCGTGGCGCGCCACGTCTGGCCGTACTCCGGCGCCACGTACCCCACCGTCCCGGCCACCATCGTGCTGACGTGGGTGTCGCCGGGCCGGACCACCCTGGCCAGCCCGAAGTCCGTCACCTTGGCGCCGCCGTCGCGGCCGAGAAGCACGTTGCTGGCCTTCACGTCGCGGTGCACCACGGCGGGGCGGCACTCGTGGTGCAGGAACACCAGCGCGCGCGCCACGCCGATGGCTGCGTCGAGCCGCTGCCGCCGCCCGAACGTCGCGTGGTCGCCGATGAGGGACTCCAGGTTGCCGCCGTCGAGGTACTCGTAGACCAGGATCTTGGCCGAGCCGGCGAGGCACCAGCCGTAGAGCGTGACCAGGTTCGGGTGCGGCCACGTGAACCCCATCCGGTCGGCGAGCACCTCCATCTCCGCGCGGAACTCGCGCTCGCCGCTGTCGTCGCCGCCACCGCAGTCGCGGAGCCTCGCGAGCTTCTTGACCGCCACGTCGCGGCCGTCGGGGAGCACGCCGCGGTACACCACGCCGTAGCCGCCACGCCCGATCACGCGCTCGTCGGAGAAGCCGCTGGTGGCCGCCACGATGTCGCGGTAGGTGAACGCCGTCTTGTCGAGCCTGAACACCTTCACCCCCTCCGACGACGACGAGCACCCCGTCATGCACGACGACGACGACCCGGACGGCGGCGACGACGTGGCCGACATATGGAACGCCCCGCACTTGCCGCTGCCGCCGCCGCCGCCGCACTTGGGGTTCTCGCAGGAGAGCGACTCGGGGTCCGGGTCCTGGTCCACCGGAAACCGCGCCCGCAGGTTGGCCATGATGAACAGGACCGTGCCGGCGATGAAGGCGATGATGAGGGAGAAGACGAACCACAAGGCGATGGTTCTTGCAGACATCCCGCGTCCTCTAATGGCGGCTTGTGGCGCTCTTTGCTGGCGAGGGCCTCGATCCTGCAACGTGATGAGGGGGTCACCGAGGAAGGAAAGCTCGTCGAAGGTCCCGAGCTGGCCGGTGGTCGGGACGTCGCCGGAAAGGAGAGGGTTGTACGACACGTTGAACTTGTTCAGGCCGGTCAGGTCGCCAAGGCTCGCCGGGAGCTCGCCGGAGAAGTTGTTGTATGCCAGGTCGAGTATCTCGAGGCACAGAATGCGGCCGATCTCCGCCGGGATCCGGCCGGAGATACTGTTATTCGACACGTTCAGCACGACGAGTGGCAGCTTGCGGATCTCCGGCGGCAGGTGACCCGTGAGCTTGTTGTTGTCGAGGTGGAGCAAGCTGAGGTTCCGCATTGCGCCGATCTGGGAAGGAATCTCGCCGGAGAGCTTGTTGCCGGAGAGCTGCACGTAGCCGGAGATCGTGTTGGACCTCACCGGCGACGACGAGTTGGTGCAGATCGGGATGATTCCGTAGCCCTTGAGAAGCCGGTCCCATATGCTGCGGCAATTCTCCCGCGTCATCACCGTGTACACGAAGTTGAACGGCGGGTAGGTCGCCGGAATCCACCGTCTCATGGCCTGGCACTCGCCGGAGCCGGCGAGCACGCTGACATCCTTCCGGTTCTTGGCGAAAGTTGGAGCAGGGTTCCTCCCTATCTCTGCCATCTCCGGCGGAATCCTACCGGTCAACTGGTTGTCGGCCAGGTTCAGCCAGAGCAAGCTGCTGCAGTTGCCGATCTCCGGCGGTATCTCGCCGGAGAGCTGGTTCCGGGCGAGCATCAGCCAGAGGAGCGATGTGAGGTTCCCGATGCTCGCTGGTATCCTGCCGGTGAGGTTGTTGTACGACAAGTCCAGCGCCTGGAGCTCGGCGAGACGGCCATACTCCGGAGGAATCCCACCGGAGAAATTATTCGCCGGGAGCATCAAGTACTTGAGGCTCTTCATGTCGGCCACCTCGAGAGGGAGCTCGCCGGAGAACTGGTTGAAGCTGAGGTCAAGCCTGGCGAGCAGCGGCAGCCGGAGCACGCCGGAGGAGACGATGCCGCCGGTGTAGTTGTTGTGATGCAACACGAGGTATTTCAATGTCACGAACTTGCCAAGAATCTCTTGCATGTTGCCTCCGAACGCGTTGGTGCTGATGTCCAAGAACTGCAGCGACGTGCAGTTCGTAAGCTCCGGCGGAATCCGGCGATCGAATTGGTTCTTACCAAGAATCAGCGTCTCGAGTCCGGCGAGCTCCCCGATTCCGGCGGGTATCTTGCCGGTGAAATTGTTACCCCACAGCGACAGATACGTCAGGTTCGAGCAGTTTGCGATGGAATCCGGGAATTCTCCGACGAAGTGGTTCGCGGAGAGGTCTAGAGACTTGAGCTTGCATCCGCCGGGGAACGTGGTTGCCGGGACGCCGCCGGTGAGGTTGTTCTCCGCGACGTTGAACTGCGTGAACCTTGCGATGCCCGGCCATAGCTCGCCGGTGAAGTTGTTCGTGCTGAGGTCGATGTACTCGAGCTTGGGGCAACCGTCGAATAGGGCGGTGATGTCGTCGGTGAGATTGTTGCTGGACACGTTGAGCACGGTGAGGTCGCCGCATATCGCCGGGAAGTTGGCCGCGATGCCGCCCTCGAACCGGTTCCCGGACACGTCGAGCGTGCGCAGGTTGGTCAGGCCGGAGAGGTCGAGGCCGCCGGCGATGAGGTTGTGCGACAGGTTGAGGTACACGAGGCCGCGGCATTGGGCGAGGTCGCCGGCGGGGAGCTCGCCGCCGATGCCGTTGTCGGAGAGGTCCAGCCACGTGAGCGCCGTGAGCCGGGAAAAGTTGCCGAACGCGGCGCCGCTGATGGCCGAGCTGGACAGGTTGAGCGCCGCGACCCGGCCGGCGCGGTCGCAGCTGACGCCGGCCCACCCGCACGGCGACGTGTCGGACTCCGGCCACCTGTCATAATCTCCCCTGTTGAACTTGTTGTTCGCCTGGAGAAACCTCTTCAGCTCGATGAGCACCTCCCTGTCGCCGCCGCCGCTCTGCGCGGCTACCACCACCACCTCACCTACAAAATTTACCAAAATTCGGTCAAATTCCGCGCAAATTTCAGCTCACAGCCCAAGAACAGAGCAAACCAAACCAAGAACAGAGAGTAGTGATCCTACCTGCAAAGAGGAGTAAACAGAGGAATCCAAGAAGCAGGGGAGACATGGCCCGCCTTCGAGAATCATGGAAGAACAAGGGAAGCTACGACGACGAGGAGGCGGGAGGACGAATCCTCATGTGCGAGCTGCGTCTCCGCCTCTGCTACTACAACTCTGTCTCGCCAATTCGAGTGTACGAACTGCCAGAAGAAAGTGAGAGAGACGAACTGGACGAAGTGAGATGAGAGGAGAGAAAAAAATATAAAGTTTTTCAGTGCTAAACCGGAGGTTATTTAAGACCTAAGCGACATGTGAGCGTTGAATCGAACCGGGGTAATGTTGTAATGGCCGTCGCTGTTTCAAACAAGTAGTATTCTTTTTTTTTCTTTCTCTGTTTTTAATTGGGGTTTCAAACTTCGCCACTGCTGCTGACCGCACGGGGGACACAGGGTGATGGACCGACTGATGATGGCTTTGCTCTCTGAATTTTCCTCCTTGCCTTTATGCTCAATGTCTGAGGTGTATAACTGCGATTACTAATGTACAGTCGACACGTCTGTAAACTAATTCCCGATTAATCACGGGTTTATTCTTTTATGTGGTTTTGAAGTTTTAGGGTGAGTTCTTTCCCTTTTTTTCCAACTCACATCTCTCTTTTTTCGCGCGCACGCTTTTCAAACTACTAAACGGTGTGTTTTTTTTAAAAGGTTTCTATATAAAAGTTGCTTAAAAAATCAAATTAATCCATTTTTGAAAACAAATAGCTAATACTTAATTAATCACGTGCTAATGAACTGTTTCGTTTTCCGTGCGCGTGATATGTGTTGAAAGAGCATGCAAACGAACACAGCCTTAATCTTGTGGTTTTCTTGCTTGTTGGAAGAAGAGGGAAGGAAGCCGCCGTTGTTGACGAGGAGCGACTCGGCCCGGTCGGGTCAGTCCACCACCGTGCCGGAGTTAAGGCGGGGAGGGCACGGGCGCGGACACACGCACGCGCGCGTGATGATCGCGGATGCCCGTGCGCTGACCAGAACACGAACAGCATGCGGCCTCTGGATTTTTGGAAGTTTCCAGGCGACGATGCGTGATCCGACATGAGCGAGCGGCGAAGGGCGCGGATAGGCGCGCCGCGCGGCGCTGTTGCTCACGCTTAACTAGTTTCGGATCAGTTTGCCCTTCAGTATATCAGCAGCTGTCGATATTTTTTTTTTAAAAAAAACCACAGGACAAATATAGACGTACATAACAAAACGTATACTTATCCATATGAACATACGCATACACACTCTATCCCTACGAATATATCCAGAAAACTGGGCCGACATCTATTGAGATCGATGAAATCGCCACTGTCTAAGGGATACGTCACCTACCACTGAAAGAATAATTAATCGTAAATACGAGCACCTATGTCAAATCTATAATTTGAATCCGGGTGGACTGGTTCCATCACAAGAAAACTAACCAGTTGAGCTGGTTTATGTAGTTTATTTTTAACATTAACTGCTACACATATATATATAGTTTTATTCTAAATTATGTCTCGCTACAAATAAACTGTTTAATATATAATTAGCCCTTGACCAACCGATAGGGATATATGTGTCCGAAAACATTATTTTGATTAAATATTTAGGTTCTCGTCGTCTGTTTATTGACTTATTAGCTACAACCAAAATCTAAAATTTCAAAACATAATTTTAGTCTTAAAATTCGTTCACAACTAAAATTTAAATTTTTGAAACGTAATTTTAGTCTTACGGTTCATTTTGGGAGTTTTTAATCATAATTTGTTTTTCACCTTTAGTTTTTAAATTGCTAATGATATAAATATATTTTTTGCACTCACATTTATTTTTTGCTTGATTCATTTCAATTTTCGGTTTCTTTATTAATTTTTCCATGACGTATGAGTGGTACTGATAAAACGGATTAGAGATTCTATCGAGTATTTAGGAGGTCCAAAATTACCGAGTTATTCGAGCTTGAGTAATACGATTATACTCTTAATCAATGCATGTACTTGTATATGATGAAGGTGAATGCTAGTTGCTTTTGGATTTCAGAAAGGGTAGGGGTTCGAATCCGAATCGAACTCTGAATTATTAGAATCCAGCCCAAGGCAGGGGATGCTGTGCAAAGATTTTGCCCTTCTAGCGTTATCTGAAAAAGGAACTTTGCACAAAACGTAAAGCATAAAAGAAATTGAGAAGATGGAGACCTACGTGCATAGCTACTTTAGCAAGATAGATGCTTCCAAGCTCGAGCTACCATTTCAAGAGATATGCTCGATGGGATTCTGGTTTGAGTTTTGAAATTATGTATAACCATCTATATATGCACATAGAATGGAACGCTAGGTAATCATGCAGTTCAGATTATTAGCTTAGAGCTCGACACACGGGGCCTGCCCTTTTAACCACATCATATATGCATGACATACATCAAACACCAATATATAGGATAAATTTATAGTAGAAAATTAACCTATATGAAAACTCGTGTAAACCACAACCGAAAAGTCATCTAAAATAAAAAAAATCTCACATGGATGATGATGAATAGCAATGTAAAGAATCTTGCCAAATTCGACTCTGTTTATAAGATACAAACAAATTTTGGACCAAAAAACAATCCAATTGTTTTGTCCAAAATTTGTCATTTTTATCTCACAATTGAGGTCGAATTTAGACAAGATTTTTTACATAACAGTTCATCATCATCTTATTTACATATGAAATTTTTTTGTGTGATTTTAGATGACTTTGTGGCATGGTTACATGAGTTTTCACCTAAGTTAGGGTTCCATAGTATATTTTCCAAAATCTTCACTTCTTGGCGTGACAAAGCTTGCAATACCTCAAATCTTTTCTTTTTGCAGGGACAATATCTCAGATATGTTCAAACATATACTTGAGTATAAACGCAATTTACTTGGTTCAACATGCAATATCTCCGAAGATTGCCTAGTTGAGTGTGTGGTGGGCTCTGCTTCAATACGCACCATGTTTTTTGCATTTTGGATGGATGTCCTTGTCAGCCTACACGATCAGGAGTCAAACAAAAGCGCTAAGAACCTAAGACCCTTCTTTTTCAGACTTTAAAACTGAAGACCGAGACTAAACAACTCGAATAGTTTAACGGATTAAAGTGGAGTTTTGATACATGAGAACAATACTTTTATAGTATTCAAATTCAATTGTGACACAATTTTGATATATAGTCTGCTATCTGAAAGAGATTACATTTCACAATCTTATTCCTAGGTTTTTCTGTTAGCCCGCTTTTTTTTTCTAGTATTCTGCATCTTCCTTCCACGACATCAGCATTTTTTCTCATCCTAAATAGCTGTAAACCATCGTCAAAACATGAAAAATGATTTCTTTTAAAAAAAGAAACCTAGCCGAATTAGTTGTGCAATTAGTTGCACAAAACTACTTGATCTACAACTTTTTTTTAAAAAAATGGAATTGTATCAGTTGAAGAAACTAAGTTCAATTTTACAAATTATTAATGCAAATGTGTAGTTCTTTCTTTATATATATATATATATATATATATATATATATGTTTTATGTTTATATATCCGATCAATCTACACCATTACAATTTATTATGGTTAAGTCATTTCTCTTAAGTTATTTGTTCATTCCTTTGGTTGGGTACTTGGGTTATGCATTCCTGCACGATTGTTCGTAACCCATGACGTACGTTTTTGGAGAATAGTCATGTGTTATGCATGATCTTCATTCTAGTAAAGAAACTATATATTCATTTGTGACGACTGGTCTGCAATTTTCTTGGAGGCACCTCATATAGATAGAGTCAAAGATATGTCTGGGACTATGGCATTAGAGAAAAATGTTACTTGCTAATGTCGATATTTGCCTTGCTCTCCATGTTTAATTATTTTAGTTGTTTGTTTGTGTAGTGTGTCAAACTAATGGGTCCCTCCCTCTCGGGAGATCTTTTCTCCCTGCAGGTGCCAAGTTCAATTGGGTGAATTCCACACAATTGCAATGCATTTTCATAGGAAACATGTTGATGGAAGACATACATGTCTCGTGTGGTAGCTTCCTCTGCTAAGCTACGTACCGATTGATTCTTTCGTTGATTTTGACGTGAGCATGAATTTTCCTTGCATGATTTGAATCGCCTCATTTGATGAGGACTAGGGTCCTCATCTTTCATTAGTTATTGATAAGTCGATTATGGAGACTCAACGTCGATGATCCAAAGGCTCCGATCAGGATGACCAAACCCCTCGCAATCATTACATCACTCCTCCATTGGTTATCACCCGAGCCGAGACACGGTTGACCTCGTCAATAAAGCTATCTTCTGCAAGCGAATCGAGAATACAAGTAAAAGAGTAGAAAATGCAATCTGAATATATTGTGAATTTAAGATGAATCTCACAAGTTAGAGTTCCACAAACCGATCTAGCGGCGAAACATGGTAGAATAATCTAAGCAAAACCAACCCTAATTCGATGACGGTTACTGATTAAATAGGTTTTAGGGTCAACCTAGGACTCCTGGACGTGTCCCTGATGGACTCCAACATGATACACGGCCCAACGAGCCTAAAGACGGTAACACTGACGCAACATCCGGATAGATTCTAGACGCTCTTTTATTTCGACGATTCCCGTTGACTCGGAAGGAATTTTAACGTAAAACCAGTCTCATTGAAAAGTGGTCTTGTTAGCTTTCCATACATATGTAGAACGTCAAAAATGGAGTCCGAATGAGGTCTGGGCGATGATTTTAGTGTGCCCTGCTCCTAGATGACGAGGTGGGCTTGAACTTGATATGAATTGGGCCTTCATCTCCTGGCCTCATGCGTATCTAAAGAAACAATATTTGCATCATCATTGCAGTCCTGTTTAAGTAGCTAGAGATTAATTCTAAGAAACAATTGCTGAGTATCCAGCTGGCGAGAATTTGGATAGCTACTCAGTCTTAGAATCTGTACTAATTAACAATGAAGTTCTAAAACCTATAAGGTCATTTTAAGTTAGCATGTGGTTTTGTCACTAACTTACTATCTTCATTTTAGAGAAAAATTACCTTTATGAGTGTGTTTAGTTGTTTGCATCGACCTTGGCTCGCATGTGCGGGTGAAGGTGAGCGGTGTTTGGTTGCCTGCACGTTTGTCCAAGCTAGACTGAACTCGTGCGAAAGGCACCTCTGAACCAAGCCCAAGGAGAATGCATGTTTCAACCTTTGCTCCCTAGCCAGGTCCGAAGCGTGCAGGTGTGGGTGCAACGGTGCAAGTGCGGGGGCAGGCGCGGATGCAGGAGTGTGGGTTAACTCACCTTTCTCTTCCCCATTCGCCTCATGGAGGTGTGAGGGACTCGACCTTGGTGGCAAAGGGCAACGAGAAAAGCTCGAGGACGCCGCTTCCAATCCGCTCGCCGGATCGCTATCACATCTTGTCTGGCCCGATCTGGCTTGGGATGGTAGCCATGAGCTCACCGTCGCTATATCCAGCCCGTACGAGCTCATTGTTGTCGTCCTCTTCTTGCTGTCATCGCTACCACTGCGCCCCAACAACATCTCTTCCTCCCTCTTGTCTAGCTAGCCGGATTTGGCAGCTAGGTGCCTAAGACCACCAGATCTGCTGCCCTGGCTGCCAAATCTGGCCGCTCCAGTGATGGCGAGCGGCAAGGACATAGGAGTGTGAATGAGATAGAGAAGGGCGGAGAGTGAGAGCAATGTGCCTGGAGGAGTGATGAGTGGCAGAGGAGGGTGGGAGTGACTGTCGCTTTGTTTTTTTTCTCCTTTTCTTTTTTCACCGGTTTGTTGTGAAGGAGCGGCGGCAATGATTTCACACAAATATTATTCTTTATATGTAATAACTTGTTTACATCTACTAGTTGATTAAATCTTTTTTTATCATACGATATTATAGAGGTAACCTTATGCAACTTTAAATTTTAACCACATTCAAATCAATACAACTAACCAAACAAAATCACCTCCCAACTGTATCACACATAGAAGCAATCAGACAAAATCTAATATTAGCTAGGCAAATTAAATCAGTGCAAATAACCAAATAACTGTATGCGTACCTCTCTAGCCAAACCAAACTCAATCTGAAGGAGAGAAAAGGACTAGGCTAGCGAGATACGAGTCTACAAACATAATATATATGATCTCTCGCGTTCACCATGATCCTATTTGATTGCTTGCACCAGCACTAGGCTTGGCTCTCGTCCCGGATGCAGCGATGATCGGGTCATTTCTTTGCCGGCAAACGTTCCTCTGCTTGGTTTTAAATTGAACGATATTTTAGCTATGTATATTTGGTTAAAAATATTAAGAAAAAAAAGATTACTTAAGTAGGAGGTGGATTATTGATCCTCAAATCTCAAATGGTAATAGACAATTCCAAAATTTGACAACCTTAACAAAATGAGCACATAACATCTTACAATGAGGCCCACCGTATTGAACTTGTAGAATGACACTTATTTAGGACAAAAGTTTAAAATTTAATGACATGGACTTACTTGAAAAGGGAGGGATTGGAGTGACTTTCAAGGAAAAATTCAACGTAGTACTTTTTCTCATACCACTGCACAGAATGGAAAAATGCAGTACTTTTGCATCGATTTAGCACATGTGGTTCAATTCACTGTTTCCATTTGATTGATTCCGGAAATAAATGCAAATGCATTTTCTTCCAAATTGTACTGCTTTTACGTGTGCACGTGCGTCGTACTGCTAGCTAGAGTCCGTGCTGGTTACTATCAGTACCCACGAATCACTAAATAGATCCGCACAAAGAAAAAGCTAGGAAAGAAACGGAGGGAACCATAAATTGGGTGCTTGATTTCCATAGAAAAAATCGGACGGGTCAAATATAACATTTAACCAGCAATGAAACATTAAAACATTAAGTTATATATAATGAAACAAAATAACCAGTCATTGAAATATTTAAAATTTTTGTTAAACACAATAAAAACACATGATGAAACATGTCGCTGTCACGTACGAAACATTTAGTTTTAACAGTTTGAAACAAATATTTTTCTTTCATTAAAATAAAATCACACGATATCTTTTTGTAAAGATTTAATTATAACGAATACAACAACATGATCGGATTATAGATTGGATAAGTAATTTAAAAAAAAATATTTTAAAAATCCCTATATACATGCATGTATGGATAGGGTACACAAGTTCTAAGAGCAAGTTTAATAGTATAGCTAATTATTAACTATTAGCTCATATTAAAGCTAACATGTGTAATAAGGTTGACTCTATTTTTTCTCTTCTATTTTTTCTCTTACTATGAATTTAATATAAATATTTTGAAACATGTATATACCTTTTGTATGAGCGCCAATACTCCTTATTTTTTTTATTTCTCTTTTTCACATAAGCTTATAGTTGTTTTATTGCTCACTATTATTCTTGCTTTAAGGATAGGTAGTTCATGGTGTCCGATTCTTTTTGCTAGTGCCTGACACCCAATGACTAGTATTCTAAAAAAAAATCACTTGTAAAAATGCCAATTAAGCAGAAAATCTCATGCATGCGTACGTGCCAATTCATGCACATACATTATCCATCCGTACAGGGGCACAGTCTCCCCATCACTACGTACTATAGTACTATACTAGTAGTATTTATCCAGCAATTAATTAATAATTAATCATGTTAACTAATTCTATGTATTCAACCTCGTGCTTTGACTTGCTAGCTAACAACAACTAGTCCATCCTCAGGCTGCAGGCATCTGTCAGGAGTAGGTGAAGATCACCACAAAATTAATCAATTAATTAGGGTATTTCAGATGTTGCCATGAAGCTAACAGTGTGTATATTCTCCTCAGAGGCCACTGCTCGGCCGAGCCAGGACAACTTCCGGTGAGAAAAAACCAATGCACACTGCTGGACAGCGGCGACGTGTACCTTTGTTGGCACGTGCAATCTCTCACTGTCATTTTGATAGTTTATGCATGACCGGCACAAAGCCCAATTAAGCTTCATGTGTGCACTAAATTACATGTTGTATTGTTGTATCTAATGATCATTGGGTTCAGAATTTGGAAATCGAGACAGAATGATTGTTGGATCGACGCCGGCACATGTGTAGATATGGTTGTTGCAAGTAGTACAGCGCATGATTAACAAGGGGATTAACGGAAGCTAGTGTGCGTGTGATCAGTCAATAATCATTGGCGAGATCAGTGTGCCTCCATGTGTTTATAAGCTAGCTTAATTAGGGATAGGAGTATGTGGCAGAATAAACTTGGTTGGTGTCTTGCCGTCGTCGCAATCAGCGGCACATGCTGCAGGGGAAGAAGACGCCATGGGCGGCAGGGACCATGGCGGACAGCAAGGCCACCATGCGTTTTGTGCAGACGCAGCCATGGAGAGGTGATCGTGTTTCGATTCTCGTACCGATCATTGCCATGGCTGGCCGGATTACGCCTAGCTTTGGGCAGCACAAAAGCAGCTAGGTGACACGGTAGAGGTCAAGAGATGGTGAGCAAGATGAGTACGAGTGGTTGACGATCGAGATGGCACACACTGTCAGTCGTCACGGTTCACTTTTTCGATGGAGTGTCAAATCCCGACCCTAACAATATGACCTTTTTTTGGTTCAAATTTCGATAAATTTCGATCAAATCTGAGTTGAAGTTTACTGTTTCAAATTTGAATTTTTAAAAGTCATTTAAAATTTTTACTCGAGATCCACTTCCGTATCAAGTGAAAGGCTTTCGCTGTAACTAGGAATAGACAGGAGATGATCCCTCGGTTCGTCTGAGCCGGACCGGAGTCAAATACTTCGGATCCTGCATCCCACGTTAAAACCTCGGAATTTAGTGGTTTTCGTTGAAAACTAAACCCTGGTCGTCGCTGCTTGCAATCACGATCAGCTCACGTCGCTACAAGCAAGATGCATAGGCTGAAATTGCGGCTCGGCCCATACATATGGTCGGTTGCTGCGGCATGTGGCTCATATGGGCATATGGCCAAGGAGAAAACTCCTCAGCTACGAGCGAGAAGAAACATGAACAACGAGGTTAGTGTCATATTGTGGCTTTGAAGTTCTGAATTCATCCCAGGCTGCACCTGAACTGCATAAGGAATATGAATTCGTAAACAATTTCTTTACAGTGGTCATTTTGTTGGTAAACTGTCAAATCCAACAGGCCTGTCTCATTGCGAGAGTTATAAATACGGCTTATCAGTAAAACAAAATTATAGATAATTTTTTTCATATATATGTACCTAGCGATCTAAAAGCCGATACTAAAAATAAACTATGATAAAAAAAAACTTTAAATCAACTTTAAATTTAAATTTTAAATTTAAAGTTTAGCAATGTATAGGGCAAAAGATGAGAGCGGAAAGCTATTCAATAGTTGGATATCTAATTAAGTCCAATTCTACTTTTCAACTAAATATTCAAAGGCTGGTTTAGATTTTTTTTTTATGTGAGCCAGTCGACACTTGATGAAATGTCGAGTGACTTGTTCCCCTAGAAGCCCTTTATTTTTTATTTCAAGGATTTTTTATAACAAGACATTGGCCTCGGTAAAATTTTGGCCCTCCGGCTGGGAGTTTCAGTGGGCTTGGTAGACTGGTGGAAGGCCGACAAAGTCAAGAAGGCTAGGAGCTGGGTTGGAGATATAAAACCAATTGGCATACTAGCCCTTATTGAAAGTTTTCAGAGGAAGAGAAAAGTAATCCTTGCGGAGGGTTCCGCAGAGTTGAAATCCGAAGCCACCAACGATACAAGGGTTTTTTTTTGTTGGATGAGCTTTAAGATAAAACATGCAGCGAAAAAGATTAAAATGGGGGCGGATTCCAAGGAATGCTTCGTAGACATGGATAAAAATGGCGATATGAAGAATGGAATTCGGATTCAGATAGTAAATCCTGATTCTGTAGTAGTCAAGGAGGCCGCGGAAAAATTTGGAAGTCGGAAGAGCGAAGCCGCAATAGAAAAAATGGGTAAAAACTACAATTTCACCGGTGTTAGGGTTGGAAATTCCTCACCGCAAGCCGGTTGCCAGCCGATGATTTCCTTTGCTGGGAGAATGTCTTCTTTCACCATTTCCTTCAGGGTCGATTCCTTCACATCGCAGATCGCCCATTGCTCGAAAGGAATTTCTCTCTCTTCCGTCATAAGCAGAGTTTGGGATGGAATGGATATGGATTTTTTGGATCGTGATTTCTGGAGGGGATGGAACAAGGGGTGTGTGCAACAAGTTTTGATGGAGCTTGAAGCGGTTTGGTGGATGGATTTGATGGATTCACGAACCCTAGTTCCAGTGGCGGCGGTAGTGAACAGGAGCACAAAAAGGGGGTTTTGGAATACGAAGCGGCAGATAAGAAGGAACGGTTCATTGAAATTTTTTGAGGGTATCGGTGAAATTTCTGTTTTGGGCCGTGGTCCGTAAAGAGATTCACAACCCATATCTCAGCTGTGGCCTATCACATGTCTCTAGGGACTTAAGCATATTTGTCTTGGCAATATGCACGTGTTTTGTTGTCCAATACCTTAAAAATTCTTTTATTACACAACTTTTTAGGAGTTGGTACGATGCAATTTAAAAGGTGACGAACATTGAAGCTTTATATATAGCTGTTCTGTTAACTTTTTTATAAGTTACAAAGACTGTTTAGATTTTTACAAAGCAATTGATTTTGTGATATATCAATGTTTTTTTGCTACATATGTGTGCGTTTTTTTGATAAAGACCAGTATCATGGCTTGGACTAATTATATTTTGGTCATTGTTCAGGCAGTTGGTAAATCTACTTATGAGTTTTATTAACTCGGATTTTATGCCACAAATGCCATATATTTTTAAAGGATGGTAAAATTGTGTGTCTTATGGGGACTTAGACATATTTGCTTTGACAATATGAGCACAATATGAAGCCAATACTTTATATTCACTATGCAACAAACTTTGTTATTAAAGTTATTTGCTATGTGATTTTTCTCAAAGTGCTTTTAGCTTAGGCTAAGCATGTCTTATAAAACCACTCGGATGGTTGAATTATTGAGTTCTTGACTATATGCTTAGTTTACTCAACTAAACACATAGTCGGGGGCTACACCTAATTAGGTGCATCTAGTCGATGCACCTAGGTATATATTTTATTGTAATTTTTCAGCCCTTCATAGCCTTCAGATTTGTTAATAGCGCTCGGAAGACTATGACAGAGATGATTAAAGCACTCGGCTATGGAGTAATTTAGCTTGAGATAGAATTATTTCTTTGACTGTGAAGGTCTCAGGAGCTACTGTGGAGATTATGGATACCATATACCCACACGACTGGGCTATCCGACTGATTATAGGGGATAGATTGTATGCAATGATTACGTAACGATTTAGGACTTGGGTATTACGTGTAAAATTTTTAATTAAAATTTCCTTTAATTTAAATTTCTTTGATTTATTTAAATACATCCAAACTTCAATTCAAAATTTTGCAATATTATTCTTTACCCCCTAGCCACTATACAGCCGCCGTGGGAACTCTAGGTCTTACATGGGGACATTCACGGTTAATGCCTCGACGTCGAAGCGAGGTCGGTAGAGCCCGACATAACCATCCTAAGGCCGAAGTAGTGTGCCTCGCACCCCACGCCTTGACGTGTACAATGGTCGGAGCTTACCTTTGCCTCTTGGCCTCCACTATGTGCTACACACTAGCCCTCGGGTTCTATGCGATCCTACCGCTCTGCCGCCACTCATGACATATAGGGCCTACAATCTGACATATCACGCAGGGTCGACAAGAGGCTGCGCGGCGTCAAGGCCACAATAGTAGCAGAGGTCGGGGGGCCATGGCCATGGCAACGGAAGGCGCTGAGGTGCTCACCCTTGCACCGAGGAGGACCAAGATGGCTGGCGTGGGACGACGACAGCTCAACTAGATGACCAATAGGAGAGAGAGAGTGTGTGTGTGTGTGTGATGGAGGAAGAAGATGATGAGTCCCTGACATATGGGCCCTACCTATTGATTCAGAGAGTCAACAGCGGTCACCCTACCACGTCAAAAGAAACCGCTTCCCAAAACCTCCGCTCGGCATGCTTCTCTTCGGCCCAACACACAAGTGGAGCTGCAAGCCCAGCTAGCACAGTCGACTACCTCCTTTCCTCGCCAAGCTAGACCAACGCGTTACAGTAGTGTCTTCAACCTCTAGGGACCACAGTTTCGTGCGGCCACGCCCATACGATGCCGGAGCCGATCCTCCCCATCAAATACGACTGAATCTTGCTCCATCTCCAAAAATTGGTTGAGGGCTTTTGATCCACTCGATCTTCTCTTTCTATTCCCCCCAAAATCAAATTGAATCCGCATCCAAATCGTCGCAGCCCAATTCTACAAAACTCGAGATAAAAATGGCTAGGGAAGCACGTCGGTCAACCATCATTGGTGACCATCCATTAAATAGAGATTAAATCTGGTGAATTAAAGCCACATTGAAAGGGGAAATCAGGGAAAATTGGAGGAAAGTCGCCGTGAGGAATCAATTTTTTGCAATCAATTGTCGGAGGAAACACACGAGGGAGGCAAATCAATGTGACGGCGATGCTAGGGTTTGACTGGGAGTGAAGAAATGGGCTGCGGCTAGAGGCGCGCGTGGCGAAGTAGGCCAAGACAAGCGATGATTGGGCCGAGCCCAAGCATAGCCAGGGCGAGGCGGTGAGGAAAAGGAGAGGAGTGAAAAATGACTTTTGGCCGGAGGAGGAAAGGCCAAAGAGAGAGATGAAGGCCTAGGAGGGAGAGAAAAAGCAAGCGGGTGGAAAAGGCCGAACGGGCTGGCTGAGAGACAACGACGGACAAGAAAAAACTATAGAAGCCTTACGTATTTTTTAATTAAGTATAGATAGATATGAGATTAAGAATATTTACACTACTACACAAAACACACAAAGAAGACAACACTATAAGTGTCGAAAATGCTAAAACCAACACCTATAGTGCTTTTTCCACAAAAACGCGCGCCCACGAAGCACCCTTGGCTAGAATCAGCTTCTTTGTGAAGAAATAGATGTCGTTTATAGAGGAAAAACCGGCACCAATACTATAGGTGCCGGCTTTTTAGAAAAACAACACTTTTAATTTATTATATGTGTTAGTTTATTAAAAAATCGATACCTATAATATATTATAAGTGTGCCACTCGTCTCCACTCGTGAGCGGATAAGGAGAGGAAAGGGCGGAGTGGGCATCCTTATCCACTCCACTCGCCTCCTCTCTCTCTCTCGATAGTGGCGGCGGCGCACTGCCCCACCGTGAGTGACCGCGGCGGCGACATCCCCTACCGTGAGTAGCAGCAGCGGCAGCGACACCCTCCCCCACCGCGAGCGACATCAGCGGCAGCGACAACGCCATCCCACCCTCAAGATCCGACGGCACCATCACCCGCGAGCGGCGTCAGCGTCCTCCCCACCCTCAAGATTCAACTGCGCCCTCCCGCGGCTTCTTGCGGGCAGATCCGACGGCAATGGCGGCTTCTCACGGGCGGATCCGACGGCGACGATGGCATCGGCAGCTTCCCAGTGATTTATGTGATTTGTGAATTAATCTATACTTTCTATATTGTTAGTATCCACTAACTCCTAAAACTTAACATGCAAGTGTGTCACATCATCTCCAATTAGCAATTATTATCTAGAATGTCTTAAATCTCATGCAAATATGATATGTTATTTATAATTTTATTGTATTTTTAGAACTAAATATGTAAGCAATGTCAAATCATTATCTCCAGATCATTTCACATTATTCAAAACATATACATATATTATTTTTATAATTATAACATGCATTCATTCATATATCTCGTAACAAAGCGCGGGAATATCAACTAGTTTTTGTGATTTGTGTGGGCGACATTGTTGGTTGATGGATTGATGTCGATGAATCATGAAGATTTTTGTGATTTTGTGATTTATGATTTGTGTGAATCAATTTTTGTGATTTGTGTGGGCGACCTGCAAGGGACCTCATATGAACTTATTCCTTGTATATCGCTCCCTACCCGATGCGCCTGGGCCGTAACGTGTCGCAGCTAACTTGCCAGCCCGTTCTAGCGGCGGCGGCGGCTACTTGCTCTCCTCCTCTTCACAGTTCAGTGCTTACAGGAGACGAACGCCGGCGAGCTGCCTCTGCCGCTATGGCTTCCAGGACGCTATCCGTCCCCTCCCTCGCCTCCGCCTTGGCTTCATTCCCGCGCCACAGACCCCCGCTTCATCCCCTCCGTCTCCACTTAGCCCCCGGGTCTCGCATCCGCGCCTCCCCTCTCTCCACCGCCGCCGCCGCCGCCGCCAGTGATGGCTACGCCGACGGGGTCGACAACGTGGAGCAGCTCCTCGTCACGAAGCCCGCCACCTCCTCCTCCTCCGCGGGAAGGGGCCGGATCGACCGGCTCATGAAGCTGCAGCGTCGCGCGGACGGGGACTTCCCCGGCGGGGCGGGGCGGAGGTGGTTCCCTTACCTGGACGCGTTCCGGGCGGCGGAGGGCGTGGAGCTGAGTAGCCGGGAGGTGCTGGAGGTGCTGGAGCCGCACATCCTGGAGGCGCGGCGTGGGCGGATCCGCCGCGCCGTCGAGAACCGGAGCTACTCCGTTTGCCTCGTCGTGGAGGGGCTCTCCGACTTGGGGAACGTCTCCGCGGCGTTCCGGTCCGCCGACGCGCTAGGCGTGCAGTCTGTGCACGTCATCTCCTGCGACAACAACAAAAGGTGCAGAGGTGAAACCAAAATGTTAACTTACTTTATCTTCATGGTAGAGGTTACTCGGTTTGGTTGAGGAAAGTAGGGAACTATGAATAGTTGTAGAGTGAGAATTATACTAATCTATCTGGATGGATGGTTTTAGTTTGATCCCATGAAGAATTTTTTGTTGTGAACTTCTGATGATGCTCAACCATCTAATTTCAGCATATAGTATGTTAATTTGCATCGAACAATATTCTAATACACTGAATCTGCAATACTTGATTACCTGAACGCTGCATGGTATCATTTTATTTTCCATTGAGGTGCAAAATAAATGAGAAATATTTTTCGCGACCTGTGCATTTTATTTGTTCATTCAGTCATTTGTACAAAAGTGGCAGAAATACTGACTGGAAGGAAATGCTGCCTCATGTAATTCTAATATCCAACAAACAGAGAGTGCTCTAAAAAAAACAAAGAGAGTGATGTCTTATGCTAAAATTTTGCCTAATTAGACTACTCGATTGATACTTCCAGTGATTAGCAAGGAAAACTTTTGAAGAACACAAAACCTTTTCCTTCTTATTAGCTTCCTAGACTTTTTTTACATAAATTTTGAGCTCTTATTATCTGAATGAAATTATATTTGTATTGCATCCCATATGGGGCACCATGGTGCCCGGGCACCAAGGTACAAAAATACACAAATTCGCTCAAATTTTCAAAAATTTTCAAATTGTGAGTATATACCTTAGGTATAAGAATTTGATTCATACCTATACCTAACAACAAAACTATTCAAATTCAATTTTATTTTACAATCCATTATTACATACCTAACTAATTATATGTTTGGATGCTATATAGCTAGAATCAAAATTTAAGAAACCAATGTTCAAATTTAGTTCAAACTTGTTTGAACTAGTTAGTAATGAAGTTAATGTTCATACCTAAAATTTTTTTTAAAAAATTCATACTCATTTAAATTGGGTATATACTCAATTTGAATCTTGGTGCCGGGGCACCATGGTGCCCTAGTTAATTTTAATATATATATATATATATATATATATATATATATAATGCAAATTTGCACCCGGGTTCACATGTACCTACAATTGCTACAAAATGTACCTAACCTTGACCAAATCAATGCTTGGTATAGGGAGAAAAGATTAGGTTGGTACACAATGCTTATAATATGTAGCTAACATGTTTTTACCAATAAAATTTTTCAATAATAACTATATATGAAATTTAGTGCGTGGTATTTCTCCAACCCCTATTTTTTTCACAACATGATATTTAGTCAAAAGGAGAAAATGATACATGTATTATATCACCAAATTGACATCTTGCAAAAATGATATATATCCTACCATGTTTTTAGTTCATCAAAAATATTTTAAAAAAATCTCAAGCAAACATATAAAATTAATAGGGCCAACCATATAAAATACAAGACTGAAAAAATGACAACCACAATGTACATACAAAACTACATAAACAAGGTATTTTACACTTAAGAAAATATCGTATAAAGGAAAGATCATGCATGGTACATTTTATTAGCACCGTAATTTACCTGCCCGAAGATTCGTGCAAGCTATATATAAGGTGTAGATTGTGGGTACATATGCACCCGAGTGCAAAAAGTCCAACTCTTATATATATGTATATATATGTGTTTGTGTGTGTGTGTGTGTGTGTGTGTGTGTGCCTCTTACAAGATCATCAAATGAATATGCCTCTAACTATTGCAGGTATAGAGACAATAGGCATGTGAGCATGGGTGCTGAGAAATGGCTTGATATCGAATTATGGAACTCAAGTGCAGAATGCTTTGATGTTTTGAAAAAGCGTGGCTATCGCATTGCAACCACTTATTTGGGAAATGATTCGGTAATTTCCTGCTGCACACCTTTTTAGTTTTCTCTTGTATTTTAAACAATAAGCCAAAAAAAACATGATTGAAACCATTACATGCATTGTCATTTGTTATCTGCAGTGAAAGATAGCTCTTGTTTTTCTTTTCAAGAAAGAACATTTTAAGTGACTTACACAGACAAGACAGAAACGTTTTTTGTAAAATTAAGCTAGAAAAGCCTTGAAATAGATTGGTGTGTGATCCATCTGTCCATTGCCACCACCAATGTTGTTTATCACTGATTGTAGAATGATTATCGTCATTCCCTATTCGAGAGTAGATTAGTAACCGTGTAGGTTAGAATGAAAGATTTATTCATCTGTCCCAACTACACATTCTTTAGTCAATTGGTAACTTCAGTCTTTTGTAGGATTTTGCAAGACAAGAATGTAATATTACATGTCCTTTTCTCAGTATACTTTTTTCTGTCCCTGTTGAATGGAAAGATGTTTTATCATTTACTGATCTAAGTAATACAGTTAAAAAATAACTATTCTGTTAATGGATCTGTAGGTTTGTGTGTACGACATGGATTGGTCGCATCCTACAGCTATTGTTGTGGGCAATGAGCTTATGTAAGGCTCTTCCTCTTCTCCAGATACACACTTCTTTTACAATCATGTTATAATTAGACTCAAAAATATTTAAATGAAATGATTAGAGACGATGTCCTCCTTTCTACTTGCTTTCTGTTGTACTTTCGTCATTACTTTTTTATACCGGCAATTGTTTATAGTTTATAGATCTGCGGGTGAAGAATCTGACATCTCCTCTTGCAAGGGAATTTGTGCATTTTCCTTGGTGGATAGCCCAATTGCAGTGCCATAGGCGTAAATAAATGACCACTCTGTTATCTTGATGTATGTTATACATAATCTCTTGCTTAGATGTTTTCATGTTAGAAACTAGAATTGCCATGTTTGTTGTTACTACAGAAGTTTCATATAGTCTATTGTGAAATTTCTATGGATTTATGCCTTGGAAAGTTCAGATAGCACTCAGAATGTTATACTAGCTTTGGCGTTTATTTTCCAATATACTTGTCGGAGCTACTTGTACATTAACAAGCCATTCTACTTCTTTGGCAGGGGCATAAGTGATGATGCTTTAAAGTTGTCAGACTTGCACTGCAGTGTTCCTATGAAAGGCATGGTGGATTCTTTTAATGTATCTGTTGCAGCTGGAATCCTTATGCACCATGCTGTCTGTGATAGAGTTTCCCGCCTTGTAAGTGTCTCAAGCATTACTACTAAATGTGCTAGCAGGAGGAATAAACACCAAATTCAATTTGTGCTAGTGGGTTGAACTTTTCTCGAAACTCATATATCAATTATTACGAACGTATAACCACCAGTGAAGTCATTTGGCCAGTTTATTTATCCTGTCGATGTACAGTTAATATATCCAAATGGTTTGAATCGTCACTGGTTAGTTTCAGTTTCAGGTCACTGATGGATTTTGAAATGGTTGTCTGAACTTACTTTCTTTAAGAAATGTGTCTTCATACATTCATTTCTGTGTCCATTCTGCCTAAATATCCTTCAAACAAGGAAACTGCCAAGTGCATCCTGCTAATAAGTTCTTTGTAAAAATGTAAAACGATAGTATCTTATTGGGAGATTTTTTTTAAAATGATAGGGTCATCATGGTGATCTCTTGCCTGAAGAAAGTAGAATATTGCTTGCGGAGTTTTATTTGCGCCATAGAGATAACACAGCTGGCATAGTTCATGAATATGCCAAAAGAAAGGCAGGAAACTTCATGGCCAAATTTTGAGAACTATCATTATAATTACTGAAGGAGAAATATGCACAACCAAGGTAATCATTCAAAGGGATTTGCTTTGGCAATTGGTGTTTCTGGCAACCATTTTTGACAGGCCAGCTGGTAAGTTCGTACATATTCCTTGTGGTTTTCCTTTTGCTGTCATATTATCATATCATTATTATTATCAAATGCTGGGAGGATGCCACCTAAAATTTTTGTTGTAGTTCCCAACATTTGGATATTGTAATTCCTCAAAAAGATATTGGCTATTCACATGCTATTGGTAGACTGGTGGTCTTCCCTAAACCAATTTAATAGAGATGGTATTGAATATGCATTCTCGTGGTTTCCCTTTGAGCTGTTCAACTTCTCTCTTCATCTCATCTTGTCAGATTGGTATCCATTTAACATAGCATGTGTTTGTTAAATCATTTTTCATGGGTTCTAAATATCCTCTTTTGATTGCTTTTAGGTATTCATTTTTCTAATGTTTGCACATATTAATTTGTGCTGTGTTCCCCCTGATTATTTTTTTTCTTTTTTTGAAGAAGGCTTTTCTGAGGAGAAACTATCTGATGCTTGGCTATCAGGGTGCCTCAAGATGATGACTTCAGAACAGAATTTTTGACAGGACTATGATCTGTCAGAGTATCAGACTGATACATTATCCTAACAGACAACATTACTATTTCAGTGACATTGCTTGCTACCCAAATTTGGATGTTGATTCAGAAACTAAGATGTTTTAGATGCTGACATATAAGAAAGGATCGATGCAGCTTTCTCTCCGTTCGCTAGAACCCCAGTTGATAATTTTCAGAGTTTAACTACTGCCTTTTACCGCGATGTGAGATACTGCATTCAGAACTCGAAACTCTCTTTGCGATTTAATTTCATGTTATTTATCTCGGATTGTTCACAATACTAACAAATCTAGATGGTTATTTTTTGGCTATTTAAATACTCTTGAATTGTTCCAGAACTTCTAGTTATTCTTTTTTTAAGTAAATTTTACAACACTACAAATATTTTGATCAAATTATCACAAAACTACATATTTAGATTCAAGGTGATATGTCACAAAACTACAGATTTAACGATAAATTTATCACAAAGCTACAGGTTTAAGGGCTAAGCATCGTAAAACTATAGATTTAATAATAAAATTATCATAAAAATATAAATTTTGAGATTTAAATCTTTAGCATTAATGTTATGGTTGAGTTATATATATCTAAGGTTTGTAATTAAATTGACGCTAAACTTGTAGTTTTGTGATAACTTTGTTACAAAATATGTAATTTTGTGATACACCACCTTAAATTTATAGTTTTGTGATAAATTTGATGTTAAATCTATAGTTTTGTGATACATCATCTTAATCTGTACGTATTTTGTGATAATTTGATCAATATATATGTAGTTTTGTGAAATTTACCTTTTTTTTCATCTCTTGCCTTTGCTACATAAATAAATGCTGGTACAGTAATGAATAAATTACTCGTAGTGTCGCCAGTGTTAATAATAACAAGAAAAAATGTTCCATTAATATGGTCGATCAAGTTAATCATTATGCACAGTTCATTTCACAGGACCGCTATATTATCGGGCCCACGCCCGTACGTGGGCCGCGGGCAGACACCGCGCTGTGTGGGCCCGGGATTATGGGCCTAACATGGCTTTCGGCTGCACGAAAGCTATCGACAGGTGGGCGACTCCCTTGCAAGTTGCCAAGTTGGCAAGGTGAGACGCCCAAGTGGCCAAGTGGGATCGGAGCAAGTGAGCAAGTTGTTGTCCGTGGCCGGCGCATCACCAGATATACGGATATACCATGCCCGCGTGGATCGCACGTGGATTTATTTTCCTTTTTTTCATGTTCCATGGTATAGGTAGATACAGAACCGATTACTGATACTATACTGATACTATACTACTAGTAGTAGTATGGTTATACACATTTATATAACTATATATTCCATCCGTTTTATATTATAAAAAGTTTGACTATTCTTTACGTTTGACCAAATTTATAGAAAAATGTATTAGCATTTTAAACAAAAAACAAACATATTATCAAAATATATTAAATGCTAGATTTAATGAAATTAATTTAATTTAAAAAGCTACTAAAGATTTTTTATAAACTTGATCAAAGGTTGACTAAAAAAATTAAAACGACTTATAATAGAAAATGGAAAGAGTATATCTATCTAATCAAGTGCTATACTTCCTCAGTTACATGCTAAAATAAAATTATAAGATTTGATCAACTTTATAGAAAAAATATAGTAATATTTTTTAACACAAAACAAATATACAATGAATTTAATGGAACTAGTTTAGTGTTATAGATGTTATTCCTCTACAAACTTGATTAACCTGTTAGAGGTTTGACATAGGGGTCTAAAAGTTCTGAACAAGTTTGACCACACTTACGATTATTAACTTGATCAACTTGAAATTAAAAGAAATTAAACTAACTTTTCTAAAAATGTTACATGAGCGTACTCTATCCGTACTCATTTATTCGTCACTATTAAGCATCAATGTTTTAACTTTAATCAATATAATACCTTTTACATAGTTAATTTGTGATTAATGAGTGCTACGGTTCCAAGTTTATATTTTTTAAAAAAATAAGGACGAGCGGTAAAAGTTAAAAGTAAATGGTATAGAATACATGTCTGCACAACCCTTGTTATAAAAAAATACAACGTCTGTACAAGTTGAAGAGGCATCGACCAAGTTGGTAGCCTAGTAGGAGTATTTTCTTATTGTATTAATTTCGTATTATAATACACCAGTTGGTTACTAACCTTAGTCCATGCCAAAAAATGCCTAGTACACGTCGCTATCGCCATAAACCAGAGAGATGGAAGAGATGCATCAGCAATAACTACATTGGGCCGTACGATCTGGCCGGCCATTTACTTTAATTTAATTTAACAAGCTGTAATTAACAAACTCAGAAATATCCTGAGGCGGCCCCCGCTCGAGCTCATCTCGCCGACTGGCCCAGGGGTAATCTCGTAATCCCTGAGTCCTCTGCCTCGACATTTCACTAATAAATGTTTGTATTTGTATTTTCAATATATGGAGTTTAAGTAATTATTAATTATGGCATTTGAAACGAATTAATTTTGGAGTAATATTTATTCCTATCTAGCACTGGTTGGAGGAAAGATGGACATGAATTTTAAATATTTAATCAAACAAATAAAAGAAAAATGATATATACACGACTTATAAACTTTTATAAATTGACGTGGCATAATGTGATTATATTTCAAATTTCCATAAGCACCAAGTGATTAAAATCAAATAAAAATATTTGTTTGTAACACTTTCTCTATCATAAATAAATCTTTAACATCTAGTATATGATTCGTTAAATTTTATATTAAAATTAATTTATAAATTTATAAAGTCTAATAAGTTTGTGGTATTATGATAGAGCTTTTCGTGGCAAGTCTACCTAAACCATTTATTTTGTTATTAAAATATAAAAAACAATATTAATCATCAAAATTTTAAAAGTTTAAATGAATATTGTACTATACATAAAATAAATGGGAATGCTACATGTCAGTAGCCCATTGAAACGAGATCCCCTTGTCCCTTGCCTATACAAGGAGGAGCGAGAGTTGAGCAACAACGAGATAGCCGTCGACGAGGACCTCCGACACGAGCTGGGAGAGAGGAGGACGCGACCGTTGACGACAAGCTTTGATGTGGGGCGTGACGGTAAAGTACTTGCTCGACACGAAGGACACGACCACCGGCGACGATGTCTTGGTGCCCAACTCCTGATACCTAGTAGGAATCATTTGATATCTAGTAGGTATCGCTCTGGTATCGATAAGTATCACATGGCATCAACAGGTATCAACATCTGGTATCAATGAGTATAAGTCAATACCTACAGGTATCACATGATATCTCGCAAGCATCATCTGATACCTAGTAGAAATCGCCTGATACCTGATAGGTATCACCTGATACCAGTTAGGTATTAGGACATGATACCTCAGAGGTATCAGGACATGATACCTAACCGATATCATCCCATTCGAATGAGATTCTGTTGTATAGCAGCTCCCCAAAACAAATTATGATGGGAGAGATTGGTGTGTTTATAAGAATTTTTAAGAGGTATCAAGACATGATACCTAACTGATATCATCCCGTTCGAATGGGATTCTGTTGTATAGCATCCCCAAAACAAATTATGATGGGAGGGATTGGTGTGTTTATAAGAATTTTTAAGGCTGTGTTTGGGAGGTGAGGTTGAGAACTCACCTTCCGCGCACGTAAAACGGAGCGATGCATTTTCATATGATTAATTAAGTTTCTGTTAATTTTTTTTTGAAAAATGGATTAATATAAATTTTAAAAGCAACTTTCGTATAATTTTTTTTTTAAAAAATACACCGTTTAGCAGTTTGAAAAGCGTGCGCGCGAAAAAAGAGAGGCGAGTTAGGAAAGAAGAGTACTCTGCTCTAAACAAAGTGAGAAAAATGGCGATGACCAAAATGCCCCCGTCCCCCTTCCATCTGTCGTCTCCTTCCTCTCTCTCTCCCTCACCTCGCTTCTCTCTCTCTTTCCCCCCGGCGGTGACTCGGCCGGTCCTCCTCCCCCCCGCTCCCCCTCTCCTCCTCCTCGCTAGGTGGACGCTCCGGCACGGTTCGGGCAGCCTCCACTCCTTCCCGACTCCGCCCTCCTCGCGCGCGCGCGCGCCTCGTCCGGTGTGAGCAGGTTTTGGGAGGGGAGCGACGCGGCCGGCCTCGCTCGTTCCGCCGCCGCCGCCGTTGTCGGTTCGGCAGCGGAGGTATTCCTTCTTCTTTCTTAGCTCCGCTTCATGAGCCGGCGGCGTAGCGTGGTCGTGGAGATCCATCCACCCAGTTTAATTCGGATTTATGCGTGGCACAGTACTAAAATCATTTTTTTTCCTTCTAAAAAAATTGGGGTTCTGCTGAATCCACATGCGTGATTCAGTCCGTTAGAACTGTCCAAAATGATTGGGTATAGTTCACTACCTGATCTATCTGTATGAAAGGCTTGACCTTTTTATTGATTTGTTGCGATGTTGGTAACCGATTGCTCTGCATGTAACTGAAATGCCAATGTGATGCAGGATTGAAGGGGGGTATGAGGAGGTGAGCATTGAATAGCTGGAGTGATTCGGTTGCTGGAAATGGTGCTGGTGGTGAAGCAGCATCGGTGCATGCACTCGGCGAGCTGTGTATGCATCAAGGGACATCTCAGCGAGGACGCGCTGTTCCTCGTCTTCCGCCACATGAACTGGAACCCCAGGCTGATCGCCGTGCTCTCGTGCGTGTGCAAATGGTTCGACGAGGTTGCAAAGCAGGTGCTCTGGAAGGAGTTCTGCCACACCAGGGCGCCAAAGATGATGCTGGATTTGCATTTGGGTGGCAGTCACATTGTTGACGGGAACTGGAAGGCGCTCGGGAAGCTTCTCATCTACTGCAATGGCTGCACAAAAGGGGGCCTTTTTAACAACATTCATGTCCCTGGGCACTTTGTGTTCAGGACACGCTTTTCGAGGACCGCGGGCAAGAGTTTCCTGCCTCAGCAGTGTAGGAATGATGTCTTATATGTCTCGGATCCATGCGAGCATCTTGATCAAGGGGAGGAAGGTGACTTGGGTTTCTTCCGTGGCATCTTCAAGTCGTTCGCCACCTCAAGGGTTAAGAAGATGTTGATTGAGAAGCGGGCAAGGTTCCATCCAAGCGAGTCATGTCCCTACTGTAAGGCTAAGCTGTGGAGCATGTTGGAAGCAAATATGTTGCCGAGGAGTTCTTCTGCCAGGCTTGGTGCTTACGAGGATTCTGTGGAGTATTTTGTATGCCTGAACGGACATGTCATTGGAATTGGTACCCTTCTACCTCTGTCTGATTCTGAGGAGGTATCAGAGGAGTAATAATCAGGAACTTGAATCAGGTGACCATATTTTACATTTTCTCTTTCCCTGTCCTGCAAAGTACTCTCTCCGTCCCAAAAAAAACCAACCTAGGCAAGGATGGGACATAACCTCATGTTCAGATTCGTTATACTAGGTTATGTTCCAGATTCGTTATACTAGGTTATGTCCCATCCTTGCCTAGGTTAGTTTTTTTTGGGACGGAGGGAGTATATCCTATTTGTTATCTTTACTGAATTGAAGCTGTAAAGCCTTACTTTTTATTGACTACCCATGTAGATAAATATATCGGTATCTTCATTGTGAATATACAAACCGAAGCACATTTAAGCATTTTGAATGTTTTGTTGTTTTGTCAGCATGTTTCTTCACTCTAAATGCAAATATCGCTTTTCATGGGTAGTAATATCTAGAATGATTAATGTGCAACGGTAGGTTGTGTATGTCAACTGTTACATGCTTAACCCTATTATGTTCAACTCATGAATACATGTGGCTTGCCCCATATGTGGTAACTGATAAATACTCCTCATAGCTCCAAAAGAATTAACAAACACTTGTTGGGAAATTTCATGTCAGAAAAGCTTGATAGACATTACTAATTATACTTATTTTCGTTTGTTTACATGGTTGTGTTCTGTAATATTCACATGATACCTGGACCAGCTCCACCTAATCAGTCGCCAGTCTTAGTGCCTTTTATAAAATGACATTAGAACCATGAATGCCCTTTATCAAACCATAATTTGAAGTACTTTCATATTCAAAGTGATTCATCAAGTAGTGATGATCTTAATATCTTATCCATGTCAGCAATCTTCAAGTTCATTAGTTCTTGTTTTACAAAGCTGCTAGCTAAGATTACAAAGCAAATGCACAATCTGAAAGTTATAAATGCAGAGCTATTTACTTGAGTGATAGTAGTATGAGCAGTGATTAGAAAATCAATCTACAAGTGGTTCTCTTTGAGCGTGGTTAGAATGGCTGAGATCAGCTCAACACAACTTCTGTCCTTCTGGGACCATAATTTTCCCAAGAAGTTGAAAATCAGTTTCTCTTTAGAAAAAAACAAGAATGTTCTGAAGAAAACCTTTGTTGCCGACAGGTTTGCAAGACTGAAGCCCTGATTTGTGCATGCTGTTCGTTGCTGAATCTTGGTTGCGACTAACAGTGAGAGAATGCATGGGCAAGGCGACCTGCACGATGACAAGAATGGCCTTCCACCTAACAGTCTGCACTGTTGTTCTTCCTGGTGCGTTGCATCAGATGGATAAAAAAGAAGCTATTTTTACACTGTTATCTCCTTTATCATTGATGCCTCATCACTGCTTCCCCCTAATTGTAACTGAGACACCAACCTATATGTGCTCAGCACGTAATGAGTTGTTTAGCTTAATTGGACTGTCAAAAATGTAAAATTGGTGCTCATCACATGCATTACATTTTCCTGTCTGTTCCTGCTGCTTTACTCTTGAGACTCAAGGCATATTTCCATTCATAGCCTTGCCAATTTTTTCTGGTAATGGCAAGGATTGGTCATTGCCAAAAAGAGGGGCAAAAATTGACCTTCATTTGGTTTGCAACCAAAGTTGTATTTTGGCATTCAACTAAGCCAAATAATTTGTCAATGCCAATTTTTCTGGCTTGGTTGGGTTCCGTCTTTGGAACCTCTCCTGTCCTTGTTTGGAATTTGGCACGTTCTCTTTCCTTTTTTTCTTTACTTCGTTTCACCACAAATGTGTATCCATGAAAATTGAGAAAAACAAAAATTAAATCGAGAATTTTCAGGGATTAAAATTAGGGACTGCATGTACATTTGCTGATAAATTTTCACTTAAAAGTTGTAGTGCAATTACATTGTAACTTGTACGTAACTTTTAAAAACCCTACGGCAAAGCGCTTCTTCCGTTAAGCGGAGATCGCAGAATCGAATTCTCTCTTTCATGCACATGCCCTGGTTATAGTTATATACAAGTTATAATATAATTACACTATAATGATACTGTATTTACATTTGATAAATTTTTAGAACAAAATTTGTTGACAGATTATATAACAAAATCGTTAAAATATTCCGAATTTCGTAAGAAAATCCAATGCAAATTTGGGCCGGCCCACTTCTGCAGCAGCTTCTTCCCGATCTCGCTTCTTCCCCCGTCCCGCCCTCCTCCGACCAACCGCCCGCCCATTTCCCGAACCCCCAACGCGGCCAACGAGCCGAGCCCTCCTCCCGAATCCCCATGAATCCGCAGACCTAGTCTAGTGTGGTAGATGTAGTAGTAGTAGTAGCCCATGGGGATCACGGAGGAGCAGCGCCGCCGCATCGAGGCCAACCGCCTCGCCGCCCTTGAGAGGCGCAAGCGCTTCGCGGAGGCCGCCGCCGCCGCTGGCGGCGGCACCGATGCCTCCGTGGGGTCGAGGCTCGCCAAGTGCCCAAGATTCGCTCCGCCTCCTCAGCCGACCCTGCCTCCTCCTCCTCCTCCTCCACCGACGCCGCCGCCGGTGGGGTTCAAGGTGGTGTTGGAGGTGTGCAGCCCGGAGGATTTCTCGGTGGCGGTGGGGCCCGCCGAGGGCTTCGCCTACCCCGGCGAGGCCGAGTGCCTCCGCGCCGTCCAAGATTGCATCTCTTCGGTACGGTTCATCCGTTCTTTCATCTCTTTTTTGATATGCTGCTCGACAAATTCGGTGCTTTCTTGGATACCTCGGAGCGTTTCTTTCTCAAGATTTCGGTTTTTTTTTCGTGTTTCTTGGCGACAGCTTAGCAAGTCTGTGGATATTTGCAAGCGTTTTGACAAATAGATGTTCTTTATTCGACATATCTGAAATATCGCTTCAAGAATTCGGTGGCTCTTTTTTCTCTGATGGTGTTACTCGATAAAGATAGTCTTCCACACACAAACGATGAACCCTAGTCCCATTTGGATTACTTTAGTTGGGAGTTTGTTGGATGAACCCTAGTTCGCTAAATGTGCAAGTCCCCAGAACTGGTAAATCCAAACCAACTTGTTCTTATGTCAATTTTTACCCAGCAACGACCTTGCCCCTTTCGCATACTTGACCAATGATCTCGATATGGAGGCATTATGCACTTAACATGTTCACAGCATATGAGGTTCAACACTGAAATCGATACTCACTGGCTTTTAGCAAGGCCATTAAAACATAAGTTTTATGGACAATTACGGCCTTACTGGTGCCTATGGAGTCTTTATTTTGAATAGCAGCAATTGATGTTTCTTCTTTATTTACTCTTATTTTTATTCGATCTTTTATCAATAATAATGACCATGGCACTAATTTTTGTGAGCAATACAAAGAGCCTTGACACCCAATGGCTATAAGCACAAAATGGGGATGCATTATGATGTGGACGATATACCAATTCAGAGTAATTTTTTCTAGGTGTAAAGTAATGAGTAGATTTCAAGCATAAAAGAACAAACATTAGCTGTTCTATTGAACTTATTTTGATTTGTTTTCCTGGATGTTATGTTCTTGATCTAGAATTAAAACTGATACTTCCCCTGTAATGTTGGTAAGGCTGCAGTATTATCTACAACACAAAGTCAAAGCGGCCATCTTTTCTCTATATTTAATCTCATGGACTATGAGCTGGTGTTAAAATGCCTGAAGAAGTTGCCTGGAGTTGCTGTGCAAGATATACATTACAAAACAAGGAATGTTGTCAAGAATCTCCCTACGTTCTTTGCCGAAAGCTGTGCTTCTGATAAAGAGGTTGATGAGCTTCTCATGAAGTTGCCACAACGCTTACGAGATGCACTCCTACCCTTTCAACTTGAAGGTGTGAGGTTTGGGCTTCGAAGGCATGGGCGATGCCTTATTGCAGATGAGATGGGGCTTGGTAAGACTCTCCAGGTGAGCATTTTACATGAGAGCATGCAACCATTTCTATTCTGTATGACTATTGTAAGGATGGTTGTGCACACGAATAAAGTATTATTATTGAAAATAAGATTTGGAGCCTACAGAATGCTTTAGTTTGGTCATGTTTGGTGTGCTGTTAAAACATGATACTGTTTTGACAGTAATAAATTACATTTATATGAATATTAAACTGCAACTTTTTAATAAAATTGTTCTTTTTACATCATATGAATAGAATGAATGGGCTTTTGAGCGTCCTCCTTCCCTGTGAAAGCAGCACATTCCCATACATTTCATTGCAGGCAATTGCAATAGCTTGTTGCTACAAGGATGAGGGCCCCGTGTTAATAGTGTGTCCAGCTGTTTTGTGTTATACATGGGCAGAGGAATTGGAACGATGGGATCCTTCATTTCTGCCAAAAGATATTCATCTTGGTGTTTCAATGGTTAATCATTCAAGATCTAATAGTCTTTACTGTCTGTTGATGTGAAATATAATTATTGCAGCTTCGGTATATAAAACTCAGTTTGCTTTTGATAATTGTGAAGTGCCTGTCTTATCTTTCCCTGCATTTTCAATATTGTAATCCTTTAGGGTCTTCAACGCTTTCTCTTTACTCTAGTTGGATTCCAATAAGTATTAGTATTTTTTTTACTTTTCAATTTAAAACATATCCCTTTTATTCTATCTACTTGTTGTTTGATTCTATCTACTTTCTTTTTTATTTTGTTGAATTATATTGGGATTTTATTGAACTCATTATTTCCTAGGATCAGATAGAATTTTTTATATATCTTGTAGTGAAGCTGCACTAGCTAGAAATGAAATGCTTTCATGAACACTGCGAAAGGAATTATAATACATCTATCAAATATTGATTAGTTTGACTTAAGTTGAAAATTATGAACTTTAGGCCTAACCTTAGTTAATACAAGTCTTTTGCTCAAGTTTACCAGCATGCCTGAGGTTTAAATAGTGCCTTTAACTTTGTCCGAGTCATATATTTGTGCAATATAATAATTTGATTCTTCTATATTAATGAAGAACTGAAGATACTGTTTTTTAACAAATATGGCTAATATCATATTTCTTTCACTTGTCCTTCAATTCTAGATACTACTCTATTTTGCCTGGCTTTCAGTTCTCTATTTTAACAGTTCGATTGCCGTTGTTTAATTTGCAGTGTTTGGTCATCAAGACAGTCTTGAATGTGTAGGAGCTTGTCCGAAGGCAGTGGTTATTTCATATCAGATGCTAAAGCCGTCTTCGGAAAAGCATGATGAATAGGAGATGGGCACTGATGATTATTGATGAATCTCACAACATACGCTGCACAAAGAAAATACACGAAAAAAATGAGGTGTTTATATCATCAGCTTGTCATGCAACAATCTTATGTATCAATAGAATTAAGTAATCAACTTTTGAATTCCCCAACTCATGAGACCACGGTGGTGATTTGGTGCTTTGTCCATTTGGTAGATCATATTTTATTGTGCTAGCAATGGCTCACTTATCATGAAATAAAATTCTTCCAGCTTTCTAAAATATTATAACACATAAATGTTGAAATTGTGTCGAGCAATTTATTCCAACTACTTTAGCCACCTTATGTGTCAACATTGCACTTTCTTTCAGTAATGATAAGTGACCATTAAGACTGTTTTATGACCTGTGACAGACACAGGCTGTACTGGAACTAGCGCCAAATATCAGTCACATTGTGCTGCTCTCTGGGACACCCTCTTTGTCAAGGTTGTAACTTTTTAAGGATATTGGTTGAATTTCTATTTAAACCTCCTTATGCTGTTATGCAATTTTACTCCTTGATATCTGGATCTCCAATCACACAAATAGCTGCTATGATATATGACAAGTTTTATGTACATCATCTAAATGATTTTAAAATTCCAGAAGTGGATAGCAATATCCAAGCTACCTGTGCCATGTAATTGTGAAAACGGAATAATGAAAACTCTTTAACTATTATTAGTGTATTTTTCATGTACCAATATTATTTTCAAATGTATTGTTCACACTAAGTTCATTGGTTACTGCTTACATGCAATCTTGCTTTTTCCATGTTTGGGCTCAATGTATGTGTCTGTTTGTACTGAGGATATTTTTGAGTGCTCAATTACATTTTTTTCATCCATATATGTTTCCTATTTTACTCGATCTGGTTTCTTGGTAGTGATGTATGGTTGTGATAGCCTTGATTGGAGACTTTTATTAGCTTGTCAGATGTACCTCACAGTTTGTTTTCTCCTAGGTGACAATAGACCTTTTGACATCTATCATCAGATAAATACGCTATGGTAAGGAAAAGGTGAATTCCATTGTATTATGTCAGTCTTATCGGATTTCTGATCACTCCCCTTGATTTTCAGGCCACATTTGCTTGGCAATGATAAATTTGACTTTGCAAACAAATATTGCTTGCCACATTTTGTTCGAGGCAGTGAGGGGAGAACTTACAAGGTACTTACTCCATCCCAAAAGACACAATCACAACACAAAGACCAAGAAAAAAAATATTATCACTTCCAGTGGCGTTCCTACAATATACTACCCGGGGTCACAGGACCCCAGGTAGAATTTTAATCTTTAGGTATTCTAGCCTATATTAACTACATTATTAGTTGAAAATTAGAGTACTATATGTGTTATGATATATATAGGACCCCCGGTAATTTTTGTTCTGGGTTTGCCACATTCACTTCTTCGTTTGGATCACCTCAATAAATATAATGCACGTACCCAATTGAATTAGAGATCTTGAGGGTGGAGGATTTACAAAAATGAATTTAGGAGAGATACGGGCGCTAGTTAATTGCATGTATGCCTGCACGCCTTGTATTATGAAACATCAAAAAAATGGTTGCGCCTTTATATTTTGGGATGGAGGGAGTATTATGGTTGTTGCTCCCTCCATTTTACAATATGATTTCTTTATTAGATAGAGGTACAACTACTCTATCTAATGGCATCAAATTTGGTCTGGTTTTGTCAACTATACTACAGTTTTGTGCCTTCTTAGACTGTGGACTAGACATATAATGCGAAACAGAGGGAGTATTTATTCTGTGTGTACCATCTATGCTGCGCATGCACAATCAATTTCAGTAAACTGTGAAATAGTTTATGAAAACCTCAGAAAACCAGTATTTCCAAATAATCTGTGTCAACTGTAACATTTGATTCTGTTGAAGGCTGTCACCATTTTTTTCCTCTGCAGGATTTTTCAAAGGGTGCATGATTGACAAAGTTAAATGTTTTGCTCAGCCAGACTCTCATGGTCTGTCATTTCTCTCTGTTATTTAATTCTACTATGCGCAGCTTGTTCCGGTCATTTTATTCATGATATGGTATCTGAATTTGATAATCAGACTGTACCAACGATACTCATACTAGAAGATCCAGCAGCTGTGGAGTTCGAGGAACCAGGAGCACTAGCAGCCATGATGACGGGAAATGATTGCACGCCTCGCTCGATAATCAGCCAACTTCTCTGGGTGAAGATGAAAGCAATCATGGGAAGTATGACCGACCTTCTTGCAATGAGAGCAAATAATATCATCTTTGGTGCTGTAACTGAATCTAGGGACACTACCCATTGGAGGTCCAACACGACGAGGTGCTGCTAGGACATCACGAGTAACCAAATGAGCGGAAGTAGTTTCTAGGGAGCTAAGACGTGTCTCCTCAGCAATCAGATCTGCAAGAGCCTCTGTCATAGTTGGAAGTGTAGGCCGCCGGATCTGGCCAAACCTTGAAGAGATCGGCGGCGGTGACGACGGCGGCGGCGGTGGCGACGACGTCGTCCGAGAAGATGGCGCGTGGCGATGGGAGTGGATCGAGAAATTACTAAGTGTGGATTGGAGAAGATGATGGGCCGCTCATATATATAGAAATATCTTTAGTCCCAGTTGTCTAAGACTTCTCAATAGGGTAACTCCTAAAAAATAGACTTTTTCTTTCACATCGCTGCGTGATCATCTTTACTTGTTATAGGTTTGTTGCTTGGTCCCTTTTTAAATACTACTTTCAGATCTTTCACCAACGCAAACACGGTTTTTTCGTTACGATGTTTAGGCTTCAGATGGTGATCTGCTTCAGTTCAAAATGTTTGTCTTTCTTTCGGACAGGGTGATTTGCAACAAGAAATCGATGATGGCTCATGTATATAACCTTTCTACAATGCTTTAAGTACATACTATACTATCAATATCATCCATACAGTGGGTGCAAACCTTATATCCCTTGTTTGATTGTTCAGATAGGTTGCTAAGTGCAGGCCAATCGTTAATGGTTACGAACAGCAACGCTCGTAGGTTAAATTGTTCCTGTTTGTCCTTATCTCACACGGGGACACCTTTCTTTCACAATAGTTTCAGATCTTTAACCAATGGTCTTAGGTACAGTTCAATGTCGTTACCAGGTTGCTTTGGGCTTTGAATAATAATCGGCATCATGATGTACTTTCACTTCATGCATAACCAAGCAGAGAGGTTGTAGATACACATGGTCACAGGCCAAGTGCTATGACCGTTGCTCATCTCTCCAAATGAATTCATACAATCCGTACTTAAACCGAACCTTATGTTTCGTGCATCCTCTCCGAAGTCTTGAAATATTCTGTCGATGTTTCGCCACTGCGACCCATCGGTGGGGTGTCTCAGCATCCCGTCTTGTTGATGTTCTTATACGTGCTAGCATATCATTTTAGCATGTGTTTTGTTCCTAAACAAACGTCTTAGCCGTGGTATTATAGGGAAATATCACATCACCTTAGCAGGAACTCTGTTCTTCGAAGGCTGTCCATCAATATCACCTGGGTCATCTCGTCTAATCTTGTATCGTAGTGCCTTACAAACCGGGCATGTTTCTAGGTTTTTGTACTTCTCACCGTGATACAAGATACAATCGTTCGGACATGCGTATATCTTCTGTACTTCCAGTCCTAGAGGGCAGACTACCTTCTTAGCTTCGTACGTTGTTTTGAGCAATTCATTTCTCTCCGGAAGAATATTCTTTACGAGTTTCAATAACTCGTCAAATACCTTGTCACTCACCATTTTTCGCCTTCCATTGCAAGAACTCCAGCGTGGTATCCAACTTTTTGTGTCCCTGCTCGCAACCTGGGTACAAGGACGTTTTGTGGTCCGCTAACATACGCTCTAAATTCTGGACCTCCTTTTCACTTTCACAATCCTTCTTTACGTCGCACAACATCTGACCAAGATCATCCGCACCGTCGTTATTTGGAATAGCCCCGTCCGCCTCGCCTGTTGTATTTTCTTCACATCCACCATATTCAGCCCAGTCCGGAATGGTGTTGTCTTCTTCTTCATCTTCTTTCATTGCAACCCCTAACTCTCCGTGCGAGGTCCAACAATTATAGCTAGGATGAATCCCGACTCAAACAAGTGGGCATGAATAGTTTTTGATGTAGAATACTCCTTCTGATTTTTGCACTTTTTGTATGGACAACATATAAAACCCTTATGCTTGTTGGCATTGGCCACACTCCAAAAATAATGCACGCCATTAATAAACTCCTTCGACCGTCGGTTCACGGTGTACATCCACTACCGATCTATCTACATGAAATAAACAAATATAAAGGAAGTCCACGAAAGTGAAACTAATTAAATAATCATATAATAATTTAAAACATATTTTTAATGAATCTTTTTTATTTCTAACGATTTTATCGAGTTTTAAATCAATGTAACCAAGTCATGGTTAATTATATATAAATCTGATGGAGCAACGATATCATAGAATTGCCGATGAATATGCTGCTGAACAGTGTGCCTATATATACACAACCAGAGAAATACTACTAATCCTACATATGTGGATGTGTGTACAGTAAATCATTGAAAAAAGATTTTGCATGATGATGAGAAAAGAAGGCGAGAGAGAGAGAGCGCAAAAGCAACAATTAATGGGTAGATTTGGTGGATCTGGTCACTAAACCGATGCTATTATGATCAACTGAGAAGCATATTGCATGATGCATATTGTATATTCCCGAGCCGAGGGATTGATTGACAGTAATTCCATTGATCCATTGATTGACAGGGCGGCGGGGCGTGAATGATAAAAACGCTGTCAGATATTCATGAGACGATGCAGTTGTACTATAATAAAGTAACTAACCTGTTTGTGTTAACGCACACGTTACCCAAATGTTTCTAATATTATGAAATACCCTTATTTTTATTCTCTACATCAATTTTCTCTCTCATATTTTTTCATGCATATACCTATTTGATAGATAATGACGTATAGAAAAATAGTTAGAAATGTTAACCATATATCAATAGAGCATGAAGTTACTAACCTTATCCTTTCAATTTGTATAATATCATCAAAATATTTTAACAAAAAATTTTGACAGCACCTCCTTTCCTCCTTGCAAATTTTTGCAGCAATGGCTCGGGCTGGAGGAGAAAGAAGATTATATGAAGGAAGTAATCTTTAATACGTGTAACCAACCGGTACTAAAGATCAATAACACCAACCGATACTAAAGATCAATATAATCTTTAGTGATAACACTAACTGGTACTAAAACTCCCGAGCCGCCTGATAAGGCCTAACAAAAAGTGAACCGGGACTAAAAATGATCTTTAGTACTGGTTGGTGTTACCAACCGGTATTAAAGATCATAAAGAGCTGTTGGACTTACGAACCGGTAATAAAGACTATCTTTAGTATTGGTTCATAAGAGAACCGATAGATTTGTGATTTTGGCTGACCGAGCAAAGATCGGTTCTTAAGTAGTGTACAGATTACAAAAAAAAAAATTATAGACACATATGGAGTGAGACTGTAATCATTGTTTTACAACTTCAGCTGAACTAATTGTACAAGCCAGTCATGGGTCAACAATAGAAACATGTAATGCATATTTGGAAGTCAGTCATCACATATATAACGATTCCTTCCATCATATAGACATACCTTCTGCCGCTCTCAATATAGCATCTCGGAGTTTTTTCTGTTCAGCTGTGAGGAAGGAATCAAGAAGGAAATACTGCAATGTTAAACAAACCGAGAAATCAAATCCCAAACAAACAATGCACCATTTCGTCATAAAGGGAATATATGATGCCTAGATAAATTAGCTTGTAATTAAAAAAATGAAAATTGACATTTCTTCTAACATTTTGGTCCAATCGAGGATAAATCAAGAAGAGAAAGGAGCTCCCTGTACCAAAAGTACCACCTAACCAAAATTAGCATAATGAGAATATATGATGCCTAGATAAATCAGTATGTAATTAAAAATTGAAAATTGACATTCTTCTAACATTTTCGTCCAATCGAGGATAAATCAAGAAGAGAAAGGAGCTCCCTGTACCAAAAGTAGTACCTAACAAAAATTAGCATAATGAGATGGTTTTAATTTTTCACAAAATGAGACCTGGTCATATGCACATGAGTAGTACATTTCTCCCAAAATTCAAGGCAGAACCAGAACTGGACATCGATAATCAAAAAAATTATTCCTTCATTGGATTGACTGGCACATACAAATAGAAAGGTTAGGCCCTGAGATTTAGTAGCATTTAATTGTTGATCCTGGAAAGCAATGGGGAGAAATAGGTAGACAAGGGTCAGGGTTGACATGGTGCCCAATTACGCATGTTCAAGTTTTGAACAGGAGATCTAGTTTTCCCAAATCGATTTTAAACCTAATAACAAAATGCAGCCATGTCATATGGGACCAACTCCATACAGTAATTTTCATTACACAAAAATTAAATTTGTCCCTTAATTTTTTTTAAAACAGGAATTGGAAACTGATCCCCGTCCAGACAATCGAACGGAGGAAGTAGTAATTAGCATCAAACCAGCATCCTGAGCCTAATAACAGATAATCCATTGTTCACTGTCTTATCGCATAGAAATAAATGGCATGGATCCGATAGTCCATTGTTCACAATTTCATGGCACAAAAAGAAGCTAATTCAAGCTAACATATATGCCACTGTAAATGAGTTCCAAATCGTCTGCACACTCACAGTTCAATTTTATAATAAACATGACCAAAAATGGTCTAGCCAGGTAAATAAATTCTCCAACTTAAAGCACATAATGTAAATTTATATAATCAGTTGAATGCGGCTACAACTTCAAAATTTGAGACACCTTTTTTACTTCAATCTTTTTTTTTACACTTCACTCATTACTCCCGTTTTCCCACTAAAGTAGTATTCCCTGTCTTATGAAGTATTCTAGTATTTCTTATTATACAGTCATGGGATGTGCCTATAGATCGAAACAGTTCAAACTAACCTTTTCCTTGTGTATTATGCCTCCCTTGGCAATAGCAATTAATCACTGGTACGAACATCTTGTGGAATATTTTACCATAATTCTTGTTAGTTGAACTTTGTAATTGTGGAATGTACCACCTCTTCATAATATTTTTAAGAGAAAATTTCTTATTTGCCACTCAAAGTTCATGAGTTTTCTTATATGCCATCGAAAAGTTGTTATTCTTTTATATGCCACTGTTTGAACTTTTTCTTTCCCTATATGCCATCCATGTCATCTCCTCGTATAATAGGGATGCAAAAGTACAGTATTACCCTTTTAATCCCTCGAGGGGATGTCCAGTCGTTTCTTTGCATTTCATCCAAATAATTACGAAAAATATTTTTTAATAACTTAGAATAATATGTGATATATCACTATACAAATATGCAAGTTTAAATTTCACTTTTACAAAAAAATTTTAAAAAAATATTCAAATTTGGTTATGAGCACACGTATACTAGTCTCAATTAAATTTGTTGTTTTCATTACAACTTGCGAAGATCAAATTTGAATTTGAATTTTTTTACTGATATATCAAATATTAATCTATCTTATCATTTATTTTTAAAAAATATTCATAACAATTTTAATGACAGTAATAACAAGGGGACATCCCCGGGATGGACTAGCAAAAATGACAAATCGACTGTAAGGCGAAATCATTATGCTCAAGTATGTACGTTGATAATGGCTGAATAGAAGCAGAAGCAGTCAGAAGAACACACGAGGGTAGTTTTGTCATTTTGTTGAAAAACTAACAAGGTTAAAGCAGTTTGACCTTGATAGTGGCATATAAAGGATAAAAAATTTTGTTGGATGACATATAAGGAAATAGCAACTTTTCAATGGCATATAAGGAAATTCGTAAACTTTGAGTGGCATATAATGAATTTTCTTTATTTTTAAGGAGAAGTAATCGAAAGTTCAAA
Organism: Oryza officinalis; assembly: GCA_008326285.1. NCBI lineage: Eukaryota > Viridiplantae > Streptophyta > Magnoliopsida > Poales > Poaceae > Oryza > Oryza officinalis. Next base: position 46,718,168 of record BDMV01000007.1, read on the forward strand.
ACACTGCATTTTTTTTTGTTTTATTCAATTTTTTACTAGCATTTTCATAATATTTTTTCCCCAGCCTGAAACTTGAATAGAAAGATAATGCACTAATAATTTAGTCATTAATTATCCTTTGTTTGTTGTACAAATAATTCCAATGCACAGCAGTTTCTGTGGAAGTGTGTGGTGTCTTCTGTGCTTTGACAGCTGACCTTCTTTCATCAATTACATATTTTGTTTCTATTTCGTCATAACTCAATATTCCTTTTCAACTATGTCTATTTGACAGTACATTTTTTTTGGTTGCAGTACATTCTTGTCAAGAAAAACTTAATGACCATATGAGTAAAGGTAGTTTCATCTTTCTCAGTTGCACCATAATAACATTGAACTTTGTTATTCTATATTTTCGAAAAGAGTTTTGCCCTTTTGCTAGCTTTTTGTATTTGTAATAGAACTATTGTTAAGAAGAAATTAACTGTTTGGCACAGCATTTAGTATGTGCATTTTATTTCTATTGTGCAGCCTTTCCTTGTTTTCATTTTTTATTTTTATTCGTTCAAGAATTATGGAACATGAGCAAAACTTACATTGGTTGCATTTTATCTCAGTGCAATCCCATCTTCGCTTTTCACGTGCAGATGTTGAAAACATTTCGGTTGTAAATGCTCGTGGTAATGTATCTTACTAATAATATACCATTGTTTCTCCTCAGCCAATCTATTGCTTGAAGAACTCCAGTTTCTGGAGGAAGATGTTTATAGTACTACACTAACAGCCTGTCTGAGTTCCTTAAGACATACGGATGATTGCCCTGATGATGATAGTCTTACAAATATTTATTCTGAGGTGGGCATTCCCCTTTTAGTATTATTAGCCCCTTGGTCCTGGCTTTCAATTGTGCAAAAATGATATGGCTTATAAGAATTAAAACAAGGCTCACTGAGAGAAGTTAAGAGCTGTTTGACAGCATGTTTACCTCTTCTTTTTTTAGAGCCTCACTACGATGCTTTCTACTAGTAGTAGAAGCAATCTAAACCGTTGATCTCATTTAATCGAAGGGTTTAGATTTATTTATATTACCACCCTAACTCCTAGTTAGTGGTAGTAGAAATGTGGAAGAGTATTATTGTTCCAAAAAAATAGGATAGGTGTAGAGAGATAATCGTCATTTAGCCATGACTAAACTTTTTTTTTCTTGTTTTTTGGTTTTTTGATGAAATATGAGCGATATCAACGCAATGGATAACCACATATCGATCTAGCAAAAAAAACATAAATAACAAAGTTACTATTAGTAAATTACTAATTTATCCTTAATACTACTGGTAGTATAATACTAAAAGTAGAGAGCACCGGAGCATCGCTTTTTTTTTTTTGGTAAGGATTGACGAGATATTTCGTGTAGCAGGATGAACAGCAATCTGGGGATTTGCTGGACAAAGCAGTGTCCTGTGCAAGTGTGATGGTCCTGGTTCACAATATGTTAAAACTCGATTATGCGATGCAGGTTAGCAACACAAGCATCTATATGTAACTGGTTTCATTCGATGCTTACATTTTTGTCCTACACCGCAGGAAAAGATTGTTAAGGCATTATGCATGAAAACATCATCGTCATAGCTAGAGGGCTACTGTCAAATGTGGGATTTGCGGCCATACATCGATGACAATGTGGTGCAGCTTGCGTGGCAGTTTGTTCCTTAGAAGGTCCAAAGCCACTGGAGAAGATGAAGAGAATCACACATTCGTAGTTTCACAGAGTGTTGACAGGCAGGCGAGTTTCCAACGAGCAGCAGTAGTCAGTATTGAGTAGTGGATCAATTGATGACGATCCAACAACGAACTACATTCAAATGGAGCTGTCAACTGTACAAATGTTTATTAGGATACTAATACCAATTACAAATTATGGGTATGAAGAGGAACTTTACGAGGCCAAGCTGTTAACGAGTCATGAATCGGCGACAGCAGGAAGGCCGCCCCTGCCGATGGCGAGGGAGGTCGACGCGGCGACGGCATGGAGGTCACGTTGCTGTGGCAGGAAGGCTGGTGACGATGGGTTTGCCACATAGGCATGCGGAGGTTGGCCGGTAGGGGGTGTTGGTTCAGCGGTGCCCATGCACTGATAGAGGATGATGTGTGTTGGAGCATTGGAGCGTTAACTTCGGATCGACAGGGGGTGGACGGCAGGTGAAAACATAGCTTGGCCTTGCCGGGTCGGCAATGATGGTACTTCAGGCATCGTTCTCCCTCTTGGGGGCATTGTCGAGTCATCCCTCTCCCTCCAGTGGGGCTGCCGGGTGAAAACCCTGTCTTGGTTCTCCTTGAGACCTCGACGTATGGCGGCGGCGGTACTCAGTGTCGCTTTTCTCCCTGGAGACATCGTCTAGGAGGCCCCTTAGCCAAAACATCTCTTCGACAGCTTGTGTGTGCTCTCTCTAGATGTTTTGTCCACTTGCAACGGCGCCCTAGCTTTTGCAAGTTGGCCATGTTGACGGGCCTTGTGGGGGAGAGCGGTTCCATTCTTCTCTCTTACCCTCTTCCCTTTCAATCCCAAAGGCATGGATAGAGTTGAGTGCGGTGCTTGTCTGTTAGGGTTTCGTTTTGGGCGGCGCAGTTGTCTCTTCATTGTTGGTCTAACGACAATAAGTCACGCTTAGAGGTGATTGGTCCGGTGCTAGCCTTTTCCAGAGTTGTGTGAAGGGGTTGTGTGAAGGCGCTGTCGTTGTGTGGTGGTGCTGTTTTCTCTTTTTCCTAGCTACCGTTTTTTTTGGGTGCCAGTCTTGTAATTTTTATCCTACTTTATTCAATGAAACAACTCACTGTCTGGTGTTGTTCGTTAACAATGGTTGCTTTTGTTCATGCGCTTGGTTGCAAATCTCTGTGACAATGACCTCGTCCTGCATGTGCATCTCTAGTCACTGCCTCCATTTACGAGAAATTGATCATCTCTGGCTAGGAATGAAAATGGTTGGAATCGTTAGCATCACTTCGAATGATGCTCCAATTAAACTATTCACTGTCAACATAAGTAAGATGCTGAAATTAGAAAATTCAAATGGTAACGTTCGAAAACAGTACCATTTATATGGAAACAAATATTTGGTACCATTTATACATAAACAATTATTTGGTTGGTCGGGAATTTTCTGTGACCATTTTTATCCTTATCTTTCAACAAACCAGTTGTTGGAAAAAAACCAACCAAGATCCAGTAAGGGAGAAAATATTGTCTATGTCCCCATTAGAGGACTGCATTACATCTTTTATAGCCCCTCAAGAGCATGGGAAGTTACAAAGATGACCCTATTAGCTACTCCTCGCATTCGGGACTGACGGGTGAACCCCACCGATGGACATTATAGTAATTTCCTAGAGGATAGGGAATGGCTGCGTCCATTAATGCGACATCCCTAAAGCATCTCGGAAACTGGGATGCACTGCTCAAGGCCATGTCCGGGCTAAAGCCTGCCGCAGGCTTCGTCTCGCCGGCTGCGCCCTAATATCAGAGGTAGTTGGCGCCATTACTGCTCCATTATGACCGACTCCCGCCCCCGCTACTCCGCCATGGGCTCCGAAGTGGGGTCCTGGTCTTGGCATCTCGATAGAGGGGGCCTCTGTCCGCAGGATGGAGGCCGCCCCCGAAGCCTCTCTCCGAGGCCAAATTCAAAACCGGTTCCCAAAGTCTCTGGAGGGGGAGGACTCCCGAAACCCTGGAAGCGCTTCCCTCCAGGGCTTCGGAGCTACCTTCGCTGCACCCGGAGCGTGAGCATGATCCGAAGAATCCTGAAACAAAGAGTGGTAAATCGTTGATGGTCTGAGTGAAGCCAATCCCTCAACAGTAACCCCTTGAGGGCCCTTGCCAGGCTCGACGGGTAGGAGCCATGCAATTCGTCCGGTTGCGAGCCCAACGGCGCCTGTTGACCTACTTGACCAGGGTCGCCCAATGGTCGAACGTGCGCCTCGATCGTGTCGCTTCTGACGGGGAAACGACCGGTGGGGCCTGCACGTCTTGTTGCCGTGGAGATCGTGGCACACGCATCACGCCTGGATGTGCCGCTCCTTGAATGTGAGGCGAGGATCGCGTGCCGCGCGCCCTTGGGTGTGTTCTTCACACAACTTTCCCAACTCACATCTCTCTTTTTCCGCGCGCACGCTTTTCAAACTGCTAAACGGTGTGTTTTTTACAAAAAGTTTCTATACGAAAGTTGCTTTAAAAATCATATTAATCTATTTTTCAAAAAAAATTTAGTAAATACTTAATTAATCATGTGCTAATGAGTCGCTCCGTTTTTCGTGCGGAGAAAATTTTTTTCCAACATACCCAAAAGAACACACCCTAAAAGGCGTGGCGGACGGTGGAAAAAATCCCCACTGGTTGTCTCCTCGCCTTCTTCTTCCGTAGTCTTCTCGAGTCCTCCTCGCTTTCCCTACTCGCCGGACAAGGGGCCAATGGCCAAAGGCAGTAGTCGCTCCTCTCTCCACCGGGATGTGGCCAGCGATAGCGCCGACGTGGAGGCAACTGGCGGTGACGAGGATCTTCACGCTCGACGCGTGGGCGGCGGTGGCGACGAAGAAGCAAACCTGGCTTTCGAGAGCGCCGCCACCAGCGATGGTAGCGATAGCGCCGGCGCCGACGCCGACGACGGTGTGGGTGTCGACGTTGCTGAGGGCGGCGACGACGACGGGGATGGCGACGTTGGCAGCCCACTGTACCGAGCAAGCCGCAAATATCCCGAGCAATCTTGTCTGCTCGGGGTGTCGACGATCACACCTCACCTCGTGAACAACTTGCTGCTCGCCGGCAAGGTCCTGTCGGCCACGCACGCCAGGCGACCTCCTCGCGACGAGGTGGTGCCCAAACCGGAGGCCCACGAGGCGGTTGTCTTCGACGCCTTCTTCACGGCCGGCTTCGGGTTGCCCTTCGTTCCGCTTCTCGCGGGGGTGCTGGAACTTTTCCATCTCGAGTCCGCCGCAACTGACGGCGAACGCGGTGGCCCGTCTGGCGATAGATGAGTGGGCCATGCGGGTGGACGACTTCCAAGCCTCCGCTCGGCACTTCGCCAGACTGCACTTCACAAGGGCGGCTGGCGGAGGAGCTCGCTGCGGTTTGTGAGGTGCTGAAGACTCGCGAGACCGAACTCGAGGTGGCCCGATCGGAGAGACGGAGACTAACCGCGCCATGTTCGTTCTCACAGAACTAAACACACGAGCTCACGCGACCGTGTAGGCGTTGGGGTGCGCCTTTGCCAGCATCGGGGTTCAGGGCCCGACGGCTCCGACGGAAGACAGCGTTGTCGGGGAGAAGCTAAAGTGGGTGGAGAAAGCAGGAGCCTTCGCGACGAAGGCGATGTCCGCGTACGAAACGTGGTGCTCCTGGGCGACCATGTGTATGCTCTCACTTCTCCGCGGCAAAGGCTGTTCGCACATCGGCCCGTCCACCCATGCGGAGCCGGCGGAGGTCACGAACCTCTCCGGAGCAGGCTCCGGGTTGAACTCGTCTTGGCGAGACTGGTATCAACAAAATTTAGCATCAGACTCAGAGAAGGAAAGACAAATTGAGACGGACTTGATGCGAGAACGAGTCGGATCAAGAAACGAACTGCATATCGGCTGGAAACAGAGTCGGAAACCAATTTAGCCGATATGGAAAGTGGCCAATACAGTTTGACTTGGGCTCGGTATAGGCCTAGATCAGGATAACCGGTATTGCCATATAGAGATAGAGCTCATTGTATTTATTAATTAGGATATTAATATCGGTTTGAATTAGAGATATGGTAAGAGTCCGCCGTGTGGACTTGTTGTTCGTTTTTATCTTTAGGAAAGATTGAGTCGTGTTCGTGATGGATAGGTTTTGTACTCTGTTTATAAATATAAACCTGAGATCATTGTAATTAACAACACACGTCAATATAACTTTCGACGCATCGTCACCCTTTTCCTTTTAAGTTTCGACGAGTTCTTGCTTCAAGTCGAGGCATTGGCTGCGATTTCTCGACCAGAGGTAACTTGTCTCGATGGTTTGCATTATCGGGGCTTTTATATCGTTTTAGATGTATTAATCTCGTTCTTGTGATCATCATCTATCATATATCTTAGTTAATCTAGCTTAGTATCTCGATTTCGTCGTATCGGCTAAGACTCATTTTAGGGTTTATGCTGGTATCGGCTAAACTGTCCTACTGGATTAGATTAGCTAAGGTATCCACCATCCCGAAAAGTGATTAATTGCTTGATTGTTTAGATTTTATGCTTCTTTGCTTACTTTGTGATGCATCATCCTTAGTCGTGATTAGAATCATAAAAACTAACCTGGAATTAATCATAATCAAGGATAATATCGGAGTTTCAGCTGATCCTACCTAATATACAGTAACACATGTTTTATGTATATTCGTCACTTATATAAATAGATCACTTTATGCAAATATATTGAGTTTTAGTTAATCTCAACCAGATAATCACACCTGAGATTGATCATTACTTGATATATTTATTTAGATTGATTTACTTATATAAGTCTGTATTGGAGCAATAACCGGTGCATTATCTCTTATACTCTAAACATTGGATTATCGGTTATTTTCATAGTACTGTCTAAAACAAGATTGATAGAAAACAAATAGATAGTATTATAGCCGATAAGACATATTTAGGGTTTTGCTTTATTCAGTTCATCATAAAGACAACCGATTTAGTTTAATTGCATTGGCTAGGCCCTGATGATACGACATCGGCTTAACCAGCCGATCGGCTATCAACCATTTAACTATATTTGTTGTTTCCTTGCTAGTTGCAGGATCAAACTAGCTAGCACGCTCTTGACACTCGAGGCAAGCCTTGGACCTGCACTGGAGTTAAACAAATCTCCCAGGCCGCTGTGTTGCGCATCAACACGCTTTTGGCATGCCTAGTGGGACTCAAGCCATCATGTCGCCGTCCATCACCGAAGTCACCGAAGACAATGTCATCCTAGTTACTGTTGAACACCTGTCCAATGAGCAGAAAGCAGAGATGGAGAAGCTTGTTCAACAAATGCGGCAGATGTACCTTGTCTCTTTTAGTATGAATCGACAAGGAAGTATAATTCAGAAGACAAAAATTGAATTGCCAAACCATGAAGGAGAAGGAGCTAGCAAGAAAACCGAAGACGAGCAGAAAGAGACTAAGGAAGAATACAAGCCGACTCACCGGACCCCGCCGCTAGCTCCTCGGCGGGCACGCGACGACCATGTTTCGCATCCATGCAGGCCTCCGAAGGGAACTTGCAAAGGCCAGCGGCGACCGCGGGGCCATCCCGGATGTTGGTTTCCCACTCACCGGACCCCATCGCTAGCTCCTCGGCAGGCACGCTTCCGGCAGGAACGGCTATGCTTCGAGGCCACTCGACTTTGGAGGCCGCTCCACAAGTTCCTCACTCGCCCAAGATCCTGTCGCCCTGGACTGTGCCGAGCCTACTTCCTCCAGCTCGTTCCACTGGGATATGCGCAGCAATGACTTGGAGTGGCCCGAGGAGGACTGGTCTCCGCCAGCCGTTGATGTTGACGACGTCGTATTGGATTTCAGCGTCTTCGACCCCGTTGATCAAGGCGATAATCCTGGAGACAGAGGAGGGCTGCTTGGGCCAGGCTACCATCCTGCTCACAGCTTTCGCCTGGGGAGGAGACCTGTTAAGAGGGCTACGGGCCGAGGCCGGCGTGCCACGCCCAAGGGAGCGTCCTCCAGCCGGGGGGCTCACAATCTGCCTCTTCGCGCCGGGGCTCCACAAGTGGGGGTGGTGCTACCACGGGGCAAGGTCGCTGTCGGGGGATGCCATTCTGGCTCAGTATGCAGAACCGTCCTCGCTGAAGTGCCTCGAGTTGTAGCTTCGCTCTGTGCATTCTCAGCTCTGCTTTGTATATATCTTGTAACTTGGGTGCTTGAACCCCCCGTAATAGAAAGCCTTGAGAGGAAGGAAAAAACAGGAATCCTTCTCCTAGCTCTTTTTTTCTTTTCTCTTTTTTTTGTAATCGAACCACGAACAGTGCATAAGTTAGGTTGCGTGAGTCATACGTAGACCAGATAGAGCCCTAACTCGCTCGGAGCGACGCTCCCGTCGCTAAGTTACATGAACCTTGCTCCCATGGAGATACTCCGCTTGGCCGGAGCCTCATGGCGGTTCTAACGCTAAGTTGTGTGAGTCTTACCCTGACGTTAGCTCTATGGAGATACTTCACCAGGCTGGAGCCATGTGGTGATCTTAACGTTGGGCTGTGGGGTTCGTTAAGAGGACCGTGAAGATGCTTCACCGGGCCGAGGCCTCGCAGCGGTCTCGATGCTAAGTCATGTGAATCTTACCCTGACGCTAGCTCTACGAAGATACTTCACCGGGCCAAAGCTATGCGGTGGTCTCAATGCTAGGCTGTAGGGTTCGTTAAGAGGACCACAAAGATGCTTCACCGGGCCAGAGCCTCGCGGCGGTCTTGACGCTAAGTCGTGTGAATCTTACCCTGACGCTAGCTCTACGAAGATACTTTATCGGGCCGGACTTATGCGGTGGTCTCAACGCTAGGCTATAGGGTTCGTTAAGAGGACCGCGAAGATGCTTCACCGGGCTAGAGCCTCGCGGCGGTCTTGACGCTAAGTTGTGTGAATCTTACCCTGACGCTAGCTCTACGGAGATACTTCATCAGGCCAGACTTATGCGGTGGTCTCAATGCTAGGCTGCGGGGTTCGTTAAGACGACCGCGGAGATGCTTCACCGGGCCGGGGCCTCGCGACGATCTTGACGCTAAGTCATGTGAATTTTACCCTGACGCTAGCTCTACGGAGATACTTCACCGGGCCGGAGCTATGCGGTGGTCTCAATGCTAGGCTGTGGGGTTCGTTAAGAGGACCGCGGAGATGCTTCACCGGGCCGGAGCCACGCGGCGGTCTCAACGCGGGTTTTTTTTCTTTACTTCGGATGCTGCCAAGTGGAAGGGAACACTCCGCAAAGCTATTTCTTTTAATTACACAAAAGCGAAGGATACAAGCCAGCACTCCGGACAAGCCTTGCAGTCTATTCTAGATGTAATACCTTTTTAAGAGGTTCGCGTTCCATGGCCAGGGAAGTGGTGTTCTGTCGAGCTCTGCGAGGCGGCATGACCCGCTGGTGCCCGTCGCCGTGACCAGGAACAGGCCTTCCCACTTGTTCTGCAACTTCCTCGGGCTAAGTGCGCGTCTCAGGACGACGTCTCCCAGAACGAAGGTGCGCGGGGACAATTTTTTATCGAACCACGCTCTGGTGGCTATGATGTACTTCTGAAGATGATTTGTCGTGACCACCCTGGATTCCTCAATGAGGTCGACGGAAACGTCCCGCTCGCCTGCGTGCTCCGGCAAGATGGTCCACAATGACCCGCCCTTGATCTCCGTCGGGGTCACCGCCTCGTCTCCGAAGAGCAGCTTGAAAGGCGTAAAACCAGTGGCGCGGGTGGTGGACGTCCGGTGTCTCTAGAGTACTGCCGGGAGTTTGTTCACCCATGTCCTCTTGGGAGAGTTGACAAGACGCTTGTTCAGCGCGGCAAGGATGTTTCCATTGGCCCTTTCCACTCCTGCGTTGCTCTGGGGGTGCCAAACGGATGCGAAGCATAGCTCCGTCCCGACGTTCGAATAGAACTCCTTGAAGGGCGCGAAGTCGAATTGCCGCCCATTGTCCATGGTGAGCTACTGGGGGACCCCGAAACGACATACGATGTTGCGCCAGACAAAACGCTGGACAGCTCTTGCGGTGATCATCGCGAGCGGCTCTGCCTCCACCCACTTCGAGAAATATTCTATCGCCACGATGACGAAACGAAGGTTGCCTGGTGCGCGCAGGAGGGGGCCAACTATGTCGATGCAACATCACATGAAGGGCCACACCGGTGGGATCGGCGTGAGCTGTGTGGGGGGTATATGGGACGCTCTCCCTATCCATTGGCACCCTTGGCAATGGCAAACTAGGTGCTCCGCGTCCGTGGGGATCGTGGGCCAGTACAAGCCTTGACGGAGCGTCTTGGCTGCTAAAGCTCTTGGGGCGAGATGCGTTCCGCAATGTCCCTCGTAGACCTCCTTGAGGAGCTGAGCCCCTTGGCTCCGGCTTATGCAACGGAGAAGGGATGCGTAAACCCCGGACTTGTACAGGGCGCCTTCGACCAGGACGTAGCCCCTTGCGCGCTACCTGAAGCGCTGATGCTCCGTCGCTGACGCCGGTTCGGCTCGGCCTGCCAAGATGTTCGCAATTGGCACCCGCCAATCTGGCTTCGCATCGATTACCGCAACCTCTGCCGCTGAGGGGAGGCTTTCCCCTTCGAGCACAGCGGGCACGTGGAGCACCTCGTATAGGACGTTCGAAGGCATGACCACGTTGGTTGCAGCCGCCTTGGCCAACACGTCAACGTCTGCTTTAGTCGCACGCAGCACCCCGGTCACTGTGATGCCCCAAAAATGTGCCTCGGCCTTCCAAAAGGCAGCCAAGTACTTGGCGAGCTCCGGATTACGAGCTTGGTATGACTTGTCGATGTGCCCGGCCACCATCTAAGAATCGGTACTGATGACAAGACTCGGAGCCCCCATGGCTCTTGCCCTGCGGAGAGCGAGCAGGATGGCCTCGTACTCGGCCGTGTTGTTCGTGGCTTGGAACTTGAGGCGGGCCACGACGGCAGCGTTGCAGCTACTCAGCGATGTGATTATGGCGGTCGTGCCGGCTCCAGAGGCATTACACGTCCCGTCGGTATGCGCCGTCCAGACCTCTTCTACGGGCGCGTTCGGCTGTTCGCTCCGGGGCTTGGTCCACTCCGCAATGAAGTCCGCCAGCACTTGTGACTTCACTGTAGAGCGCACAACAAAGTGGACGGTGAACGGGGCTATCTCCACGGCCCACTTGCCAATTCGCTCGGTGGCCTCTTTGTTCCGGAACATGTCACCCAACGGGTACGACGTTGGAACAGTGATGTCATGCGCCAAGAAGTAGTGCCGCAGCTTGCGGGAGGCCATGACAAGGGCGTATGCCATCTTCTCAAGCTTTGTATATCGCGTCTTGGGTCCTCCGAGAGCCTCTGTCACGCCCAGAAATTCGCTAACCCGAATTCCAAGCAGGATGTGTATTAAATCCCCATCCAGGACCGGCCAGGGTACACAAATTACAAAGTTGACATACAGATCCACGTCTTACAAACACCAAGAGAAAAACAAGCTATTCTAGTTAACTAGACGCTCGCAGCGTGGCAACTCCATTCCATGGGCATCCTTCACGGCAACCACAAGCCTACATAGTAGCCTCCATCTGACACGTACTCCAACTCTGATGTGGGGAAAAATGAAGCAAGACTGAGTACTACCCACTGTACTCAACAAGTCATACCGGGAAGAGGAGTAATGATGCAAGTAATAGCAAAGGAGGCTGAAAGGGTTATTTGCATGAAATACGCATTTAAAGACAATGGTTGAATGCGGTAAAACAGTTGAGTAAATTAATAAAAATTGAACCATCACTGCCCAACGCTACACCATGTTGCGACAGGCCCAAACCACCACCTGAACTACACCAATTCCATTAAGTCAGGTTATTAGAAGTATAACTAATCACGGTGAATCTGGTTGATTGCCCATAACCGCGGGCACGACTATTCGAATAGTTCTACTCTGATCGGAGGTGTACAACTGTACCCACAAGACACAGCCCCACAACACGTTACCGTGCGCCGGCATACCACCACGGTACACTGGAAAGGAAATGCGACAGGACCCTTCGCACAACCCTTCCTAACCAAGCGCACCACACCTCAGGTTTCGCCCCCACCTTTAAACCAAGGCAGGCAGCCACGTCTCGTGCCTAGGTGAATCCAGCAGCTGATCAACGAGTAATCCCCCGTCAACCCAACTCCATCATGCCCACCCTTGCCTAGAGCGTCGGCTAGGAAAAGCCATACTACAAGCCCAGCCATTACCCATGCTGGCTTGTGGAAAGTACGATAAGTCTTCCAGGGTTTTCCGCGAACCTGTCCTTAATTCTCATGAGCACGACCATCAAAACCATGTGCTCACAACCTACCATTATCCAGGTTTTAGTTGGACTAATTATTTAATCATTCACGATTAACCATCATGAGCTAACATTAAATAACCATTGTTAAATAATAGTGAAGCATTAGTTATCCCAATAATGTGCTAATGTTTCTAAGCAGGGCTAAGCATGTTCTAACCTAGCTACTACTCAAATTACCTGTCACGCCCAGAAATTCACTACCAGAATTTCCAAAGCAAATTGTGTATTAAAATCCCTGTCCAGGACCAGCCAGGGTACACAAATGACAAAGTTGCCATACAGATCCACGTCTTACAAAACAATAAAAATCTCTTACAAAACTGCAGCGGAAAAAGGAAACAACTATTCTAATAAACTAAACACTCGCAACGTAGCGACTCCAAACCACAGGCATTCCTCGACGGTAGCAACAAGCCTACTCTTCTGAAAAAATCTTCCTCTGAAACAACCTCCCAACTCTGGTGTGGGGAAAAATAAAGCAAGACTGAGTACTACCCACTGTACTCAACAAGTCATACCGGAAAGGAAAATAATGATGCAAGTAATAACAAAGGAGAGCTGCAATGGTTATTTTGCATAAAATACGCATTTAAAAACAATAGTTGAAAACAGTAAAACAGTTGAATTAATTAGTCATAATTAAACCATCACTGTCCAACGCTACACCACGTTGCGACAGGCCCAACCATCCACCTGAACTAAACCATTTCCATTAAGTCAAATTATTTAAGAGTTCAACTAATCACGGTGAATCTGGTTGATCGCCCATAACCGCGGGCACGGCTATTCGAATAGTTTTACTCTGATCAGAGGTGTACATCTGTACCCACAAGACACAGTCCTACAACACATTACTGTGCGCCGACATACCACCACGGTATACCGGAAAAGGAGCTGTGACAGGACCCTTCGCATAACCCCCTCTAACCAATCGTACCACCTCGGGTTTCGCCCCCACTCCTCAAAAGGCAGTGGGCAGCCCCCCCTCGAGCCTTGGTGAATCCGGTAGCCGCATAGACCCTCGCCGGGCCCATCCAAACTCCATCACGCTCACCCTAACCAATGTACGTCGGCTAGAGGAAAGCTACACTTCAAGTCCAGCCGTTGCCCACGCTGGCTTGTGGTACGCACGGTTCTTCTTCCAGGGTTTCCCGCGAACCGGTCCTTAATCGTCATGAGCACGACCATCAAAACCATGTGCTCACAACCCACCATTAATCAATATTTTAGTTGAAACATTTAATTAAATCACCCACGATTAACCATCGCGAGCCAACATGAAATAACCATCATTAAGTATTAATGAAGCTTTAAATATCCCAATTGTGAGCTAATGTTTCTAACCAGGGCTAAGCAAGTTCTATTGTAGCAACTACTCAAATTATTTCCCAAGCTATCAAAGGAATAAGGTAATTGCAATATAAGGCTGAGTACAATAGGTAAACTATCCCATAGATGACATTATAAAACAATGCAGTATTTAGAGAAAAATAAGACTGTTTCGCAATTTAGGTACAACATGATCAAATGAATAAGTATGACTTGCCTTGCTCTTGGGCTGGGTCGACTTCGGCAACGACTTCGAAGTAAACCGGAGAATCGGAATTACCGGAATCTATACGACAAACAAAGCAAACAACAATACATGCTATAAGTCTACTGAAACAAAGAGTAAAACTATTTTTAATGGATTCTCTGCATTTTTATGAATTTTCTGAGACTTGAACGGACTAAAACGGAGTCCGGATGAATTAGTTATGAATTTTTGAAGTTATCTGTGTTTTTACTAAAACAGAAAAATCCTTAATTAATTATTGCGCAATAAACCCTTAGGGCTGACGTCAGCGGCTAGGGCTGACGTCATCGCTGACGTCAGCGGCTAGGGCTGACGTCAGCCGCGGCGGCGGCTGCGCACCACGTGGCGCACACGTGGCGCCGACGCGGCAGCCACGCGGCTCCTACGTGGCGGCCACGCGGGGCGGGAGCGGGCGGCCGGGATCGGCCCGAGTGGCCGATCCGACGGCTGAGGCGCGCAGGCGGCGGCTAGGGTTAGGGTTTGGGCCGAGCGGCGGCGCGCGCTTACCGACGGCGGAAAACGGCGGCGTCGCGGCTTCGGCGACGGCGGCGCTCACGGCTAGGGTTAGGGCGGCGGCGGCTTGGGAAACGGGAGAGGGGTCGCGGCGCGGGGAAATAAATAGGGGCGGCGCGGCGGGGATCCCGCCGGGATTTGCGGCGGCGCGGGCGGCGCGGCGGCCGGCCGTGTCGGAGGCGGACTCGGCCGCGGGCGGGCCCACGCGTCAGCGGGCGAGCGGCGCGGGGAGGCGCGGCGGACTTCCGGGTGGCTCGGGCCACGGCCTCAGGCCGGCCCGAGAAGGAGGAGAGGCGCGGGGAAGCAGCGGCGGACTTGGGCCGGCTGGGCCGGTCCGGGAGGGGAAGGAGGCGCGCGCGACAGCGCCTTGGGCCGGAGAAAAAAAGAGATGGGCCGACGGCCCGAGAAGAGGAAAAAGAAAAAGAAAAGGAAAAAGAAAAGGAATTTTTCCCAGGGATTTATTTATTGCGCTTGAGGGTTTTTAATTAGTTAAAATTATTTTGAGAGCTCTGAAAATTCCACTAAAAATTCTGTTAATGTATTTTGACATGGGGAACTCAAGAAAAATTCCACCTTGCCATTTCCACTGCTTTAATGCATTATTTAATTGGGTTTTTCTCCAGATTTAATTCAACAATTTCTCAGATAAATTATTAAATTTAATTTTTACGATTTGGGAGAACCTCAGGGTGTGACATTACCTCCCAAGCTATCAACGGAATGAGATAATTGAAACATAAAGCTGAGTACAATAGGTAAATGAGCCCATAAATGACATTATAAAACAATGCAATATTGAGAGAAAAATAAGACATTTGCAATTTAGGTACAGTATGTTCAAGTGAATAGGCATGACTTGCCTTGCTACTGTGCAGGATCGGCCTCTGCAACAACCTTGAAGTAAACCGGAGAGCCGAAATTACCGAAATCTAAACGAAAAACAAAGCACACAAGCAAACAGGCTATAAGTCTACTGAAACAGAGAACAAAACCATTTTTAATGGATTCTAGACAATTTAATGAATTTTCTGTACCTTGAATGGATTCAAACGGAGTCCGGATGAATTAGTTATGAATTTTAGAAGATTAACTGTGTTTTTACTATAAACAGAAAAATCCTTATTCAATTATTGCGCAATAATCCCTAGGGCTGACGTAAGCGGGATGGCGGCGGCATCGACTGGTGGGCACCACCTGTCGGTGGCTCGGGGTCTCGGTCCACGGTGGACTTGGCTCACCGGCCGGCGAGCGGGCGGCGCACCACGTGGCGCCGACACGGCGGCCACGCGGCGGGTGCGGAGGGGCGACGTGGTGGCCACGCGACAGCCATGCGGCGGCCAACCGCGACCACAGTGCGGCCATGGCGCGGCGGCGCACGTGGCACGGGAGGTGGCGGGCGCGGGCGACGGCCGGATGCGGAGGGCGGGAGCGCGCGAGCGGCGGCCGAGCGGTACGGCGCGCTAGCGGCATCGAGAGGAGAGAGAGAGAGAGTGGGGTGGGTGCTCACCGGAGAGGAGGAAGACGACGGCGGCGGCGGCCGCTAGGGTGCACGGGAGGTGGCGGCGCTAGGGGAAAAAGAGATAGGGGAGCGCGAGGAGGAAGATTTATAGGGGGGCCGGGGCTAGGGTTTGGCCGGCGGCTCCGGATTTCTCGCCGGAGTTCGGCGGGAAAGAGGGAGAGAGGCAACTGAATCCCGGCCTCTACGGCGCGGGGGGAGAGAGCGTGGAGTGGGGGAACGGGCGCGGGCGACGCGGGGAGGTGGGTGGCGGCGGTTGCGGAGGCGCGGGGGAAAAATTCCACCTTGCCATTTCCACTTCTTTAATGCATTATTTAATTGGGTTTTTCTCCAGATTTAATTCAACAATTTCTCAGATAAATTATTAAATTTAATTTTTACGATTTGGGAGAACCTCAGGGTGTGACAAACCTACCCCCCTTAAACGGAATCTCGACCCCGAGATTCGGAGGTGCTGGCGAAGAGGTGCGGATGGGCAGCCTTCAATTCATCCTCTCTTTCCCATGTAGCTTCTTCCTCGGAATGATGGCTCCACTGAACTCTGCAGAACCTGGTAACCTTGTTTCTGGTCCTCCTCTCGCTGGTTTCGAGAATACGAATCGGCTTCTCCACATAAGTCAAGTCCTCTTGAATCTCAATTTGATCGGGGCTGGCCTGTTCTTCCGGTACTCTCAAGCATTTCTTCAATTGCGAGACGTGAAACACATCGTGAATACCGGCCATGTTGGGTGGAAGCTCAAGCTGGTAAGCGACTTCTCCTCGACGCTCGCAGATCTTGTATGGTCCCACAAAGCGTGGTGCCAATTTGCCTTTAGTTTGAAAGCGGTGTACTCCTCGAAGCGGTGTGACACGAAGGTACACAAAGTCCCCTATTTCGAAAGTTAACTCCCTTCGACGATTGTCGGCATAGCTTTTCTGTCGAGACTGCGCAATTCTCAACCTTTCTCTGACGGTTCTGACCTTTTCTTCCGCATCACTCAAGACTTCAGTCCCAAATAGTTGTCGTTCTCCGGTCTGATCCCAAAAGAGCGGGGTACGACACTTTCTGCCATACAACGCCTCAAATGGTGCCATCTGCAAGCTGGCTTGATAACTGTTGTTGTAGGAGAACTCAGCATATGGCAAACTCTTATCCCATGCTCCTCCAAAATCAAGCGCACAGGCTCTGAGCATATCCTCAAGTATCTGGTTCACTCGCTCAGTCTGGCCATCAGTTTGCGGATGGTAAGCCGTGCTAAAGTTCAAACGGGTTCCCAATTCTTCTTGTAATTTCTGCCAGAACTTTGAGGTGAACTGGCTTCCTCGATCCGATACGATCTTCTTAGGCACTCCGTGTAAACACATGATTCTTGCGAGGTAGAGTTCTGCTAGCTTCTTTCCAGAGTAGGTAGTATGCACAGGAATGAAATGAGCCACCTTCGTGAGTCGATCCACGATGACCCAGATAGAATCATGTCCAGACGACGTTCTTGGCAAACCTGTGATGAAATCCATTCCAATTTCTTCCCATTTCCATTCCGGAATTTGGAGAGGCTGTAACAGTCCTGCAGGCCTTTGATGCTCTGCCTTGACTCGCTGGCACACGTCACAGAGTGCGACGAATTCAGCTATTTCTCTTCTCATGCTAACCCACCAGAACTTTTCTTTAAGGTCTTGGTACATCTTGGTACTGCCAGGATGAATTGAATACTGAGTTTGATGGGCTTCCGTGAGTATTAACTCCTTTAACTCTTTGTCTTCCGGGACGCACAGTCTTTCTCCCATCCATATCGTGCCATGCTCATCTTCGGAGAAATCTCGGGCCTTTCCAACCCTCATGTTTTTCTTGAGCTCTGCTATCTCCGGATCTTTAGCTTGAGCTGCTCGGACCTGCTCCACGAGCGTTGGTCGTGCTTCTAGAGCGGACGCGAACCCATGTTCAACAATACCGAGGTTCAGCCGTTCGAAGTCTCGCTGCAACTGGCTGCTCATCTCTTCCATACTTGTGGAGTTACAGTAGCTCTTCCGGCTTAAAGCATCTGCCACGACATTAGCTTTACCGGGATGGTAGTGGATTCCCAGATCATAGTCTTTAATCAATTCCAACCATCTTCGCTGACGGAGATTTAAGTCCGGTTGGGTGAAGATATACTTCAAACTCTTGTGATCCGTATACACCTCACAACGGTTCCCAATAAGGTAATGTCTCCAGATCTTTAGGGCATGCACCACTGCTGCTAATTCCAGATCATGAGTGGGGTAATTATTCTCATGTGGGCGCAGTTGACGAGAAGCGTATGCAACCACTCTGCCTTCTTGCATCAATACACATCCTAGCCCTTGGCGAGACGCATCGCAATAAACCTGAAAATCTTTAGTCTGATCTGGCAGAATTAAGACTGGTGCCGTTACCAACTTCTTCTTAAGTTCCTCAAAACTTCTGTCGCATTCTGCTGACCACTTGAACTTCTCATCCTTTTTCAGCAACTGTGTCATTGGCTTGGCAATCTTGGAGAAATTCTCAATGAACCGACGGTAGTAACCCGCAAGTCCAAGAAAACTCCTAATCTGCGAAACCGTGCGCGGAGGCTTCCACTTGGTAACCGACTCCACATTCGACGGGTCTACTGCCACTCCTTGAGCTGTGATGATGTGGCCTAGGAACTGTACCTCCTCGAGCCAAAAGTCACACTTGCTAAACTTGGCATACAACTGGTGTTCCTTTAATTTCTCAAGTACGAGGCGAAGATGTTGCTCATGCTCCTCCTTGGACTTAGAGTAAACAAGTATATCATCGATAAAAACCACGACGAACTTATCCAGAAATTCCATGAACACCTTATTCATCAAGTTCATGAAAAAGGCCGGTGCATTGGTAAGTCCAAAAGACATGACTGTGCACTCAAACAACCCATAACGAGTAGTGAATGCCGTCTTCGGAATGTCCTCCTCTCTAATCCTCAATTGATGGTAGCCTGATCGCAGGTCTATCTTGGAGAACCATGTTGCTCCCTTTAGCTGATCAAACAAATCATCAATCCGAGGTAACGGGTATTTGTTCTTGACAGTCACCTCATTGAGGGCGCGATAGTCGACGCACATCCTCTTGGTCTTATCTTTCTTCTCCACAAAGATCACCGGAGCACTCCAAGGTGACGTACTCGGGCGAATATATCCTTTCTGCAACTGCTCATCAACTTGCTTCTTGACTTCCGCCAGTTCATTGGCTCCCATCCTATAGGGTCTCTTGTGTATCGGGGCAGTTCCCGGTACTAAATCAATCCGAAATTCAATTTCTCTCTTTGGTGGCATTGTGGTTATGTCATCCGGAAAGACTTCAGGGTACTCTCTAGCAATAGGAATATCCTCCAACTTCTTAATATCTTTCCCTTCTTCTGCGACCTGTTTCATCCCATCTACTTGGTTCAAGCACACTCTCTGCTTCGGGGGTATCGGCGACTGGAATTTCACGACTTCTCCTTTCTCATTAACCAGAGTGATAGTGCGACTAGCGCAATCGATAACTCCCTTGTGCCTTGTTAACCAATCCATCCCAAGAATGACATCTAGGTCCTTGGACTCAAGAAGGATAAGATTGGCTAGAAATTTAGAACCCTGGATTTCTATTTCCACAGAGGGGCAAACGTGGGCTGTGGTCATCTCATTCCCAGGAGTGTGAACCCACATAGGTGTTCTAAGTTTCACTACTGACAACCCATATGTCCCAGCAAAGCGCTTTGATAAAAAGGAATGTGTAGCACCAGAATCAAAAAGAGTGATAGCTGGAACTGAATTGACAGGAAACGTACCCAATACCACTTCTGGTGCAGCCTGTGCCTCTTCTGCTGACGCATGGTTGACACGGGCATGAACAAACTTGGGTCCTGCACGCCTTGGCTTCGGGCACTTGTCGGCGAAGTGTCCGGGCTCGTTGCAGTTGAAGCAGACAAATGATTTTCCGCCGGACTCCTTCCTGGGTTGAGTCGATGGAGCTGGCTGAGCTGCGGCCGTTGGCGGGCGCGGAACCGGGTTGCGGTTGGGCTGTCCCCCGTTGTTGTTGCGGTTGCCGGAATTGTTGTTGTTGAAATTACCAGGCTGGTAAGGTCGATGTTGACGAACAATCATTGTAGTAGGTCCACCCTGCTGTCCGGCGGTGAACCGGGGCTTCTGTTGACTTCCCTGCTGCGTCCTGAATTGGACTGCCTTCCTCTTCCGATCCATCCTGTTGCGTTGATCCTCTTGACGGATCGCCTTATCAACTAACTTCTCGAAATCAGCATAATCCCCTGAGATTAGCTGGTTGGTCAATTCATCATCCAGGCCGGAAAGAAACTTTTCCTGCCTTTCCGCATCAGTGCGCACATCCTCCGGAGCGTAACGTGCGAGACGGTTAAACTCATGAAGGTACTCCGTCACTGTTCTACTACCTTGGTGGAGCGCTCTAAACTCCCTCTTCTTCTGGGCTACTATGCCGTCAGGAATTTGGGCTTTCCTGAAACTGCGGCAAAACTCCGCCCAAGTGACCTCCGTTCCGGGTGGACGGGTAACCAAATAGTTATCCCACCAAGCCGAAGCGGGACCCTGCAATTGATGGGTAGCAAAAGCGACCTTCTCTTGATCATTGCACTGGAGTAGATTAAGCTTCTTCTCAATAACATGAAGCCAATCATTCGCTTCCATGGGATTAGTAGTACTTGAGAAAACCGGCGGTCTGACACGAAGAAACTCTGGCAACTTGGATTGGGGTGGTGGTTGATTCTGTTGGGCCTGCTGCTGCTGCTGTTGAGCTTGTTGTTGCATCTGTTGCAACATTTGCTGTTGCATTTGTTGATGCTGCTGCTGCATTTGCTGCATCATAGCCGCCATCATCTGCGTCTGGCTAGCTAGCACTTGAGCAAGAGTGGGATTATCCGGTGGTGGAGGAGGAGCGTTGGTGTTGGTTCCATTAGTCTGGGATCCCTCTTGTCCGTTGTTGTTACCACTTGTCCTGGTGTTGACCATCTGAAGGAGAAAAACCAGCAGAAAGAAATGGACAAGAAAGAAAACAGATTGCTCAGAACAAAGCTTTAATATATTATTAATTTAACTGTAATTGTTGTGATCTAACTTAAAACACTTCCAAAACAGCACGCAAAAATCCTTAATAAGATAGCCATACCATAGGCACATGGTATCGACCATCGGCTAAACCCCAGAACAACAAACCTAACACACAGCATCTAACAAGAAATCAAACTAAGAAAAACGAAAAACTAAGGGTAACGAGCCTAATGCTCAGAACGGTTTCCGGAATCCGCCATGGCAGTGTCTCCACTTGTTGGCTCTGAACTTGAACCACTGCCGTTGCTACCACTGGGTGTGGCGTGCAACCAACCTCCGCTACCACTGGCTG
Organism: Oryza officinalis; assembly: GCA_008326285.1. Classification (NCBI taxonomy): domain Eukaryota; kingdom Viridiplantae; phylum Streptophyta; class Magnoliopsida; order Poales; family Poaceae; genus Oryza; species Oryza officinalis. The sequence goes on from BDMV01000007.1 coordinate 46,739,184, forward strand.
GACCCTGGTACGCAGACGCCGGGGCGAAGGTGATGGCGAACCCTGGTGGCGGCGGCGGAACTGGCGTTGGAGCGGGTGGTGAATTCCTTGGCGCAAGCTGGATACGTACAGGAGCAGTGGTCCTCTTCCTTGGCATGGTACGAATCCTGAGTCCTCCTGACGCTGGGTGTCCTCGCAACCTAGCATTATCGGCCTTGAGCCGTGCGACTTCATCCTCCAAGCGGGCAATCTTGATCAACTTCTGGTCATTCAGAGCCTTGGATGCCTTGTGGAGATCGGCGTGCATCTTGTCCAGGCCCTTCATCACTGTGACCATCCGTCCGAAGGTAGTGTCGTTCTCCTCCGCTGCAGATCGGTAGGTGCTGCTGGTAGAAGAGCTACCGCGACGAGGATGATAACGGTACGCCGAGTTGTGGAGAGCGTAGTCGTGTAGTTCTCGCATCCTGGCCATCATCAAGTAAGCCGCCTCCTGACAGGCGTGCTCGTCAGATCCTCCTGAAGCGGTGACCACCATATTGGGAAGATTGGTGCCCACGAAGCCATGTACTTCCAAACGAACTCGGAACGGGAACTCGCCACTGAGAGGCTCGATCGTGGTGTACTCCGGCGCTTCAAGGTACCCTACAACCAAAGTCATACGGGCAAGCTCTGCCACGAAGCCTTCCATGTTCTGACCACGGTGCGTCGGGGGATGACCTGCCATCTACAGAGGGCAAAGGAACGGGACTCAACATATGCTCAAAAAGAAAATTTTGATGCAAGGAACCTCTTTTTTTTTTCAAAAATCCCAAAGACCACAGTTCCCGGACTTTTCCCAAAACAATTTAAATTTTAAGGGAAAATGCACATGAAAAATTTTAGAGGGCTCTTAAGGTTTCCAGTTGGCTTGTCCTACGGTCAAGGTCGGCTCTGATACCAACTTGTCACGCCCAGAAATTCACTACCAGAATTTCCAAAGCAAATTGTGTATTAAAATCCCTGTCCAGGACCAGCCAGGGTACACAAATGACAAAGTTGCCATACAGATCCACGTCTTACAAAACAATATAAATCTCTTACAAAACTGCAGCGGAAAAAGGAAACAACTATTCTAATAAACTAAACACTCGCAACGTAGCGACTCCAAACCACAGGCATTCCTCGACGGTAGCAACAAGCCTACTCTTCTGAAAAGTCTTCCTCTGAAACAACCTCCAACTCTGGTGTGGGGAAAAATAAAGCAAGACTGAGTACTACCCACTGTACTCAACAAGTCATACCGGAAAGGAAAATAATGATGCAAGTAATAACAAAGGAGAGCTGCAATGGTTATTTTGCATAAAATACGCATTTAAAAACAATAGTTGAAAACAGTAAAACAGTTGAATTAATTAGTCATAATTAAACCATCACTGTCCAACGCTACACCACGTTGCGACAGGCCCAACCATCCACCTGAACTAAACCATTTCCATTAAGTCAAATTATTTAAGAGTTCAACTAATCACGGTGAATCTGGTTGATCGCCCATAACCGCGGGCACGGCTATTCGAATAGTTTTACTCTGATCAGAGGTGTACAACTGTACCCACAAGACACAGTCCTACAACACATTACTGTGCGCCAACATACCACCACGGTACACTGGAAAAGGAGCTGTGACAGGACCCTTCGCATAACCCTTCCTAACCAATCGCACCACACCTCAGGTTTCGCCCCCGCTCCGCTTCCCGGCAACGGGCAGCCCCCTCTCGTGCCTTGGTGAATCCGGCAGCCAAGCAACCGGTATATCCCCGGCCGACTCAACTCCATCACGCCCACCCTTTCCGGGGAACGTCGGCTAGGAAAAAGCTATACTCCGAATCCAGCCATTACCCACGCTGGCTTGTGGAAAGTACGGTAATTCTTCCAGGGTTTCCCGCGAACCGGTCCTTAATTGTCATGAGCACGACCATCAAAACCATGTGCTCACAACCCACCATTAATCAATATTTTAGTTGAAACATTTAATTAAATCACCCACGATTAACCATCGCGAGCCAACATGAAATAACCATCATTAAGTATTAATGAAGCTTTAAATAACCCAATTGTGAGCTAATGTTTCTAAGCAGGGCTAAGCAAGTTCTATTATAGCAACTATTCAAATTATTTCCCAAGCTATCAAAGGAATAAGGTAATTGCAATATAAGGCTGAGTACAATAGGTAAACTATCCCATAGATGACATTATAAAACAATGCAGTATTTAGAGAAAAATAAGACTGTTTCGCAATTTAGGTACAACATGATCAAATGAATAAGTATGACTTGCCTTGCTCTTGCGCTGGGTCGACTTCGGCAACGACTTCGAAGTAAACCGGAGAATCGGAATTACCGGAATCTACACGACAAACAAAGCAAACAACAATACATGCTATAAGTCTACTGAAACAAAGAATAAAACTATTTTTAATGGATTCTCTGCATTTTTATGAATTTTCTGAGACTTGAACGGACTAAAACGGAGTCCGGATGAATTAGTTATGAATTTTTGAAGTTATCTGTGTTTTTACTAAAACAGAAAAATCCTTAATTAATTATTGCGCAATAAACCCTTAGGGCTGACGTCAGCGGCTAGGGCTGACGTCATCGCTGACGTCAGCGGCTAGGGCTGACGTCAGCCGCGGCGGCGGCTGCGCACCACGTGGCGCACACGTGGCGCCGACGCGGCAGCCACGCGGGGCGGGAGCGGGCGGCCGGGATCGGCCCGAGTGGCCGATCCGACGGCTGAGGCGCGCGGGCGGCGGCTAGGGTTAGGGTTTGGGCCGAGCGGCGGCGCGCGCTTACCGACGGCGGAAAACGGCGGCGCTCACGGCTAGGGTTAGGGCGGCGGCGGCTTGGGAAACGGGAGAGGGGTCGCGGCGCGGGGAAATAAATAGGGGCGGCGCGGCGGGGATCCCGCCGGGATTTGCGGCGGCGCGGGCGGCGCGGCGGCCGGCCGTGTCGGAGGCGGACTCGGCCGCGGGCGGGCCCACGCGTCAGCGGGCGAGCGGCGCGGGGAGGCGCGGCGGACTTCCGGGTGGCTCGGGCCACGGCCTCAGGCCGGCCCGAGAAGGAGGAGAGGCGCGGGGAGGCAGCGGCGGACTTGGGCCGGCTGGGCCGGTCCGGGAGGGGAAGGAGGCGCGCGCGACAGCGCCTTGGGCCGGAGAAAAAAAGAGATGGGCCGACGGCCCGAGAAGAGGAAAAAGAAAAAGAAAAGGAAAAAGAAAAGGAATTTTTCCCAGGGATTTATTTATTGCGCTTGAGGGTTTTTAATTAGTTAAAATTATTTTGAGAGCTCTGAAAATTCCACTAAAAATCCTGTTAATGTATTTTGACATGGGGAACTCAAGAAAAATTCCACCTTGCCATTTCCACTTCTTTAATGCATTATTTAATTGGGTTTTTCTCCAGATTTAATTCAACAATTTCTCAGATAAATTATTAAATTTAATTTTTACGATTTGGGAGAACCTCAGGGTGTGACATTACCTCCCAAGCTATCAACGGAATGAGATAATTGAAACATAAAGCTGAGTACAATAGGTAAATGAGCCCATAAATGACATTATAAAACAATGCAATATTGAGAGAAAAATAAGACATTTGCAATTTAGGTACAGTATGTTCAAGTGAATAGGCATGACTTGCCTTGCTACTGTGCAGGATCGGCCTCTGCAACAACCTTGAAGTAAACCGGAGAGCCGAAATTACCGAAATCTAAACGAAAAACAAAGCACACAAGCAAACAGGCTATAAGTCTACTGAAACAGAGAACAAAACCATTTTTAATGGATTCTAGACAATTTAATGAATTTTCTGTACCTTGAATGGATTCAAACGGAGTCCGGATGAATTAGTTATGAATTTTAGAAGATTAACTGTGTTTTTACTATAAACAGAAAAATCCTTATTCAATTATTGCGCAATAATCCCTAGGGCTGACGTAAGCGGGATGGCGGCGGCATCGACTGGTGGGCACCACCTGTCGGTGGCTCGGGGTCTCGGTCCACGGTGGACTTGGCTCACCGGCCGGCGAGCGGGCGGCGCACCACGTGGCGCCGACACGGCGGCCACGCGGCGGGTGCGGAGGGGCGACGTGGTGGCCACGCGACAGCCATGCGGCGGCCAACCGCGACCACAGTGCGGCCATGGCGCGGCGGCGCACGTGGCACGGGAGGTGGCGGGCGCGGGCGACGGCCGGATGCGGAGGGCGGGAGCGCGCGAGCGGCGGCCGAGCGGTACGGCGCGCTAGCGGCATCGAGAGGAGAGAGAGGGAGAGAGTGGGGTGGGTGCTCACCGGAGAGGAGGAAGACGACGGCGGCGGCGGCGCTAGGGTGCACGGGAGGTGGCGGCGCTAGGGGAAAAAGAGATAGGGGAGCGCGAGGAGGAAGATTTATAGGGGGCCGGGGATAGGGTTTGGCCGGCGGCTCCGGATTTCTCGCCGGAGTTCGGCGGGAAAGAGGAGAGAGGCAACTGAATCCCGGCCTCTACGGCGCGGGGGGAGAGAGCGTGGAGTGGGGGAACGGGCGCGGGCGACGCGGGGAGGTGGGTGGCGGCGGTTGCGGAGGCGCGGGGGATGCGGGCGGCGTGGGCAGCGGCAGCTGGCTGTGGGGGAGACGGCCCGGGAGGGAGAGGGAGGTGGGGTGGACTTCGCGGTGGCTCGGGCCGCGGCCTTGGGACGGCCCGAGAGAGAGAGGAGGGGGCGACAGGGCGGTGCGGGCGGTGGGGCGGCCCGGGAGAGAGAGGAAGATGGGTTGGCGGCCCGAATAGAATAGAAATAGGAAAAAGAAAAGGAAAAAGAATTTTCTAGGGATTTAATTATTACGATGGAGGTTTTTAATTGATTAAAATTATTTTTAGGGCTCTGAAAATTCCACTAAAAATCCTGTTATATTTTAACATGGGGAACTCAAGGAAAATCCAACCATGCCATTTCCACTTGATTAAATATATTTTTAAATTAGGATTTTGCTCTAGGTTAAAAGAAAAAATTAATTTAAGCAATTTTTTTTACAAATTTTAACCTGGAAAGCAAACTTCGGGGTGTGGCAGCCTCTGACACGTAGTACATAGGGCGCTGCACCGGTCGCCCCCCGGATTCATCTTCCGCTACCTATACAGCCGAGACCGCCGCCGACAAAGCGGACAGGTACAGGAGAAGCCCCTTGCCTGGGGACGGTGTAGCGAGGGCGGTTGACTTTGATAAGTGTGCCTTGAGGCCCTCGAAGGCTTGCTAGCATTCCTCCGTCTACTGGAATGGGGATGCTTTGCGGAGCATGGCGAAGAAGGGAAGGCAATTCTCCGCTGACTTGGCGAGGAAACGCAACAAAGCTGCAAGACGCCCCGCCAACTGTTGAACCTCTTTGGGGGTTCGCGGAGCGTCCATAGCAGTGATTGCCCTAATTTTCTTAGGGTTTGCCTCGATTGCCCGCTTGGAGACAAGGTACCCTAAGGTGGTTCCGAAGGTGCACTTGTCGAGGTTCAACTTGATGCCTGCCACCCGTAGGCTGGCAAAGGTTTTCTGGAGGTCAGTGACATGGCCTGCGGTGAGCTTGCTCTTGATGACAATGTCGTCGATGTACGCCTCAACGTTGTGCCCCAGCTGCTGCCGCAGCACATGGTGGATCAATCTTGAAAAGGTTGCCCCGGCATTGCGGAGCCCAAATGGCATGCACACATAGCAGTATACCTCATCTGGGGTGACGAAGCTGGTCTTGACTTCATCCTCCGGGGCCAGCCAGATTTGGTGGTACCCAGAGTAGGCATCGAGGAAGCTCAATAATTCGTAGCCTCCGGTGGAGTCGACCAGCTGGTCGATGCGGTGCAGGGGAAAAGGGTCACAGGGTCCTGTTGTTGACGGCTGTTAAATACCAAATTTACGCCATCAATACCTGCATAAATCTGAAAATATAAAACATCCAACATAGTGGTAGGGTTTATTTCTAATAAATTTCACGAGTGTTGGTGTATATTTGTATGCAGGTGACAAACTACCAGAGTTGAGAGAAAATGTACATTAAGAAGGAAATTATCACTTCCATATCCAAGCCCATGGAGTCTTGAGCTCACAAATCCAACAAGATCATAATTAAGTTGGCCAAATTCAGAAAAAATACAAGAGGGGACCCACAGGTCAAGTTCCAGGAGAAGGCCCTAGCCTATGGGAGCTGGCCAGGGGTCGATCGACTCCTGGGGTCGTCCGACCCAGGCCTAGCCTAGTTGGCCCAGAAACTCTCCAGGTCGGTAATTACCGACTTCCAATGACGGTTGTGACCGTTTCCTATGCTCCAACCGTCATCAGGAAGGACACTAGGCAAGAGGAGAATGAAGATACCCTTTGGATGCCTTGAGCATCTCCACGCTCCCAAGACACCTCTTGGCTTATAAAAGGAGGCCGCCTCCCTCATTCATAACACATCAAGATGTGAGGTGAATTATAAGAGGCTCTTTGTATTCTTTTATGTATACTTAGAATAACGGAGAGAGCGAGGAAGAAAGAGTTGGAAGAGTTTTGGAATTGTCGGTATCTCTCTCTATTTCTTTTGTACCTTAGCAATTACTTTACTCTAGTTCACAATATTTTTAAATAAGTAATTGAGATTTATCTTGTGTGGTATACTTCTTAGTTAGTTCCTATTTAGCTTGCTGGATCATTGTTCACTATTGTTCATTAAGAAATAGTGATTACTTTAGTGTTTAGCTAACGCTAGAGTAGTAATTAATTGCATAGACATGGTGTCTAGGTAGTTAATTACCAGTGTTTGCTGCGTATCCCACAGTACATTAGAGGTTGTTGTAGAGGTGGCGACAGCCCTCGAGATCACCGTAGTCTTCCCTGTCCAGGTACGGAGTAGAGCGCGTTTTGGTAGCAATGAGCAAGCCAGTGCCTGAAGCATAGTGATAGGATTAAAATTAAGTTTTCTAAACGACCCTGTACCACATTAGAAGATCCTCTCTACCCTTTGGCCTACATTTATCTTGTGTCCTTGGATGAATCTGAAGAGGAGCTAAACACACTGTGGAAATTCGATACCTTGGAATACTTTCGAGTGAAGTGCTACAGCGGTATATCCGTGCGCTTATGGATTTTATTAGTGAACGTAAGAAATACCAACCCTGTGGAGGGTAATAATGGCCTTGGGGGATAAGCTTGATCGCCCTCGAGTAGGCTTGATGTCCCCATGGCTCCGAGAACTGCCCGTAGGCATTGTACTCCACCGGCCTGGCTTCGGCACCTCCCCCGGATCCGAGGGAGAAACGGTCCACCCGCTTCGCAGCGATGGTTCGATAGTCATCGGAGACATGGGTGGAGTTGGCTCCATGGAGGGTGCACCAAAAAGCACCGTCGGCGGCTCCGTGATGGCTTCCGCCTTGACCCTGGCCGTCTTGATTTGGACCGCCTACGCAGTCCCTCCTGCGGGATTTTTCCCGGGGCTAGTCCTGCAGGACGGACTCGACCGCGTTGACCTCGCGGCGGGCCCCGTCCTTGCGGCCCCGCCGGTCATTACGGCCAGCGTGCGAGGCTGTTTCCACCTGGACCGCGGGGGATGCTCCGGCCGGAACTTGCTGGGAGGGTCCGCCGTCGGAGGCAAGAGCGGAGGCTGCACCTGAGGGGTTGGTACCGAAGCCATGTTTTGTGTCTCGTTTGGCCGCGGTGGGAGTAGGGGTAGGCCCCTTGCCACTCGACGCCTGATCGTCTCCTCCTTGGAACGGGCATACTCCTCGAACTTGTTCATGAGCTTGTCCACTGTCTTGATGGGCTTGCGATGGAGGCGGCTGAAGAACTTCGATCCCTCTGCCAACCCCTGGTTGGCAGCATCAATGATGGTGGAGTCAGACAATCCTCGGATGTGGGACTTTGCCGCTGTGAAACGCCGAAAGTAATCCCGCAGGGATTCTTCGGCGCCCTGCTTGACCGCGAACAAGCTCCCAGCGGTGACTGGCTTGACGTAGGTCCCCTGGAAGTTGTTGCAGAAAGCCCCGCAGAGCTGCTCCCAGCTGGCCACGGAGCCATCGGGCAGGGCCCAGAACCAGCGCTATGCGACCTCGTCGAGGGCCAAGGGGAAGCACTTGGCCATGGTAGCCGTGCTCCTGCCGTTGGCCTCGAGGGCGAGGGCGTAACTCTTGACGAACTCCTCGGGGTCTGACTCCCTGCGGTACTTGGAGAGTTTGGGGGTAGGGGGAAGCCTGGCGGGTACAGCTCCAACTGCAGCGAAAAGGGTGAGCGGGGAGTCACTGTTCATAGTCGGCAGTGGTCGCGCATTACGCGCCGTTAACCCTGCAGAGGCTTGAATGGGGCGCGTGGCTATAGCCTCACCCTGCTTCGGCCCCCCCACCCCGGCGACGCTGGTGGATGCGCCTTGGAGGAGCGCTAGTGCGCTCTTGAGCTCGTCTAGCTGGGCCTGCATGGCCGTAGCTGGAATGCTCCTGTGTCCCTGAGGGACGCTAACGCCCTGCGGAACTCGTCCATCTGTGCGCGGAGGGCGGACGTCAGATCACCCACGTCTTCCGGGTCTACCCGAGCGTCTTCTTGCACCCGGCCAGATCTTCGAGCTCCTCACCCCCCAGTGGCGCTATTGTCGGCACGCGCGTTGGGGAGGTGCCTTCGGTGCCCCCTAGGTGATTAGGGGAAGGCGTGGCCCTGCGCGGTCGACCCCGCGGAGCAGTAGCTGCTGCACTAGTTGCGACCTTCTTTTCGACGCTCGCTTGGGAGACAATTTTTCTCTCCTTTTTGTGTTCTTTTCTCTCGATCCCCATAGATGGCACCAATGTTGGAACAAAACCAACCAAGATCAGTAAGGGAGAAAATATTGTCTCTGTCCCCATTAGAGGACTGCATTACATCTTTTATAGCCCCTCAAGAGCATGGGAAGTTAAAAAGATAATCCTATTAGCTACTCCTCGCATTCGGGACTGACGGGAGGACCCCACCGATGGGCATTATAGTCATTCCCTAGGGGACAGGGAATGGCTACGTGCATTAATGCGACATCCCTAAAGCATCCCGGTTTCCCGGGATGTACTGCTCGAGGCCACGTCCGGGCTAAAGCCTGCCGTGGGCTCCGCCTCGCCAGCTGCGCCCTGATGTCAGAGGTAGTTGGTGCCATTACTGCGCCATTATGGCTGACTCTCGCCCCCGCTACTCCGCCTTGGGCTTCAAAGCAGGGGCCCAGTCTTGGCATCTCGGTAAAGGGGGCCTTTGTCCATAAGACGGAGGTTGTCCCCGTAGCCTTTCTCTGAGACCAAATTCAAAGCCGGTTCCTAGAGTCTTCGGAGGGGAGGACTCTCGAAACCCTGGAGGCACTTTCCTTCGGAGCTTCGGAGCTACCTCCGCTGCCCCGGAGCGTGAGCATGATCCGAAGGATCTCGGAACAAAGAGTGGTAAACCGTTGGCAGACTGGGCGAAGCCAATCCCCCAACACCAGTTATATAGTATACACCGCAATAATAATTAAAAAGTACAAAGACAAGAAACTTTTTTCTTCATTACTCAATACAAAATTACAGAAACTAGACAAGTTATTATGGACAATGCAACATGACAAACTAGACCAGTTATAGACTATGCAACATAATTACTCTAATATGTCAATTTGTTTTAGATAATGCTCTAATATCAATTAAGAAGTGCAAATCTGTGTAGTACATTGAATTAAAACATATATAGCAAAACAAAAAGAAACATGTCATCATTACTATACTTGGAAGTAGGAAAAATTTACACACACAAAAGAAAAATATCTTCGTGGTCGGCAGGATTCGAACCTGCGAGAGCAAAGCCCAGTCACCAGTCACACCAGTCACCAAACCCTAGACCCCCCAGATCCGTGCGCACACACGCCTGCGCGCCGTGACCGCCGCGCGCCGCCACCGCCGTTCGCCGCCACCGTCGCCGGACTCGGTCCCGGTCTGCGAGGAGGAGGCGGCCGAGAGGGAGGTCGCTTCAGGCCTCGTCAAGAGGAGGGGAGGCGGCGGCGGGATCGCCGTGAGCTGGCCGCGCGCCGCGCGCCTCGCCCGCGTCCTCGACTCCTGCCTCCTGGTACCCGCACCTCTACGGCCGCGACGCCAAGATCCACGCCCACGAGCCAGGATTCCATCAGGTAAGCTTCCCGTGCCATTCCTGCCGGTAATTTTCTCTCTCGATCCGACTCGGCCCCTGGATGATCGACTGCTTGCTAATGAATCCCTGCTAAGTCGTTGCCATCGTAGTTGAATACTTGAATCCCCAATAACAGAATACTTGAATCCCCAAGAACACTCACTCTTTTTTACTCCGAAGCTGTTACTGCACTCTCGGCACTTGCATTTTGCAGTACACCCCACACTGTTCTGCAAGAGGGGAAAAACATCCATTTAATCATAATACTAATAAATATACTAGGTTTTATGTAAAAAAGAAGTACTAGTATATTGTACACACCTTGAAGCACTCGCAGTAGAGTTTGCTACACTTGGACTTCATGCAGCTGCACCCTTTCGCATGCTTCCGTTGCTCATTGCCCTGAAATTTTACTGAATATGCGTGAGTTCAGAAGTCACTGTAAACCATGCATCATCGAAATTAATTAATTAGCTAGAACAATGTGCGCGCAAAGCTAGAACAATGCATCATCGAAAAGTTTAGGGTGAAAGGTTGGTTGCGTGCAAGGGCATTGCATCGGAGGTGTTTTCTGGGTCTGAACACTAACAATATTAGATTAAATATTAATCCCTCCCATCTGTAATATATGTCATTAGTAAAAGGAAACTTAGGCAAAATATAATTGACTTGCTGGTTCAAAGCATCATATATTAATAACTAGAGGTTTATGTTGGATCTGAATGACTATCTCCTAAATCATTGCCTGGTAGTACGAGTGAATTATGTTGTCAATGCAATCATCTATTATGCAGTATTCTCTCATCTTTACACTATTCAACATATAGGTTAAGAATAATGCACTACAATACTGTTGACAACACAACCTAGACCCCTTTTCTTCATAACTTAAATGAATATATTTTAAAGAGGGACACTCCTGGAATCTTTTTATGGTAATAAGTTTCAGGTTTAAGCACAGTTATTTATTTTCTACTACTCCGTATATGATATAACGTTTGGTCTATTAACTCTGTTGATTATCACTATTCTTATTACTTTTCACACTTATCTCTGTTTATACTGTACTACATGATATTTCATGGTGGCATGGTGCTTATCATTTCACTAGTTTTTAGCACAAGTAGTAAATGTAAATATTAATTTTGCACAAGTAGTAAATGTAAATATTAATTTTCTAATCTTGTCAAACACATGTTTATTAAAAATGTCTATGCACAATTCTGAAAGTTCATCTGCCAATAGTTCTATCCATGAATTGCCTTCACAAACACGTAAAAGAGCAAACCCAATTCTGAAAGGAATAACAGATGTACTCATATCTTTCAACAAGTTTCACAAACCCAAGAAAGAAACAGTTTAATGGAAGTGTCTTCCAGTGCAAGAAAATTAAGGAAAATAACCATATAACAATATCTCCTAGGCTCCTATAAAATTAGGTGTGCACCATAATAAATTTCAAAATATTCACCAAGAAATATTATTCAAAGAACCAGAAAAAACAAACCATCCAATTTTTGCATAAGACTTAAATATGTTCAAGAAAGTTTTGCATTAGTCAGTAGTCACAGATAAAATTTGTTAGAATACATTAACCAAAATCATGTAGACTGATTTTGAAACAATACATCATAAGTTCAATTGCTTTCACCGCTACTGAAATTAGTTTCTACACCACAATACACCTAATGTACTGCAAAAGGTGTATCAGGACCTCAACAATGCTTGGGGAAAAAAAAGCAAGATCAAACTTATTACTTGGTCATAAAATCCAAGAAGACACGATGAGCCTTGTCCTCCACAGATGGCTCAGGTGACGTTGTTGCTTCTTCATTGGCCATGGCAAGAGCCCCCCCTAAAATTCAAGAAAACCAAATGCAATTAGCACCTCCAGGCACCTCAAAAAGCGATGACACCAACAGGCACCTCAAAAACCAGATAGCAAAACATGCCTCAATACTTAATCTTAGTGTTCAAAGTGACCTTTTACATGCGTAGTAGACCAGGGTGGTGCTATGAGAAGCTGCACACAAGATTGATTGGTGGATCCTTCTCTTGAAGGACTGGAGTGGAATCTGGATTCCTAGTATTCTGCCGGATAAGCCACCCTGGTCTGAATAGTCCATTTGCATTGTGTAATCTGGATCCCTAGTTTTAGTCGGTGTGGCTGGTTGATTGGTTGTGTGTAGTGTGTTGCTGTGATTTGGTGCCCACATGCATCTGTTTGCTACTTCGTGTAGGGTAGTATGTCAAGTTTCAGAGTACGGCAACAGACCAATTTAGCTTTCAATAAAATCTGGGAAAATTCTTTCGCCAGAAAAAACAATCCACAACAGTACCTAACAAAAATGGTGAAACCTACCACCTGTAACCTTCAAAAAGTTAAGGACTGATGTATCTCAATTACAATTGTCTACTACTATCGTCAGAATTTCTGTAATTCAGTCTCTGAAACGCCTGTTAGTCCCTGAGCATAGTTGGGCAAATGTAAATGTTAAGTGGTTTAGTCCCAGATGCTTAGTTCAGAAGAATTTCAGGACAAAAATAAACTTATGAACCTTCAATCCTCTACAAATTGTGTAGTGAAGTATATGTAACCAAGACCAGACATAAGCATTCAAATCAAAATGTTACCAAAGCATTTGGACCTTGTATCATTCACCGATTCATTCATTTCCAGCAGAAAGAGCAAAGAATAGGAACATTCACCTGTCAGGCGGCGAATTCCTCACTCTGTAGATGAGCGCCGACAGCACCTCCGCCTTATCTTGACCAACACAAGCCACACACAAACAACACCACCAAACATCATGACCAAGAACAACATCAACACACACATTACTAATTCTGTAATTCAACATGAAGATAGATTAACAGATATACAAGCGCGCGACGCTGCATTACATACTTTGAAGAAATCGAAGAAGTCGTTGAAGAGGGCGACGGGGATGTGGAAGGCCTCGGCCTGGACAAGCGCCACCCGCTGCATCTCCTCGCTGACCCGCCCCATCCACAGCACCCCCCACTCGCCCTTCCTCACCAGGTACCCGTCCTCATCCTCCCCGTCTCCCGCCACGCCGAGCTCCTCCTTCATGGGGAGGCAAGTGACCCGGTCTCTCCTCCCCCATCTTCTTGCGGCGAGGAGGTGGCTCTTCTTGCCGCCGCCATGGCGGCCGTGAGGTGCTCGAGGAAGCGGGGACGCAGCGGGGAATCTGGCTTGGGAGGTTGTCGTGGATTGGGACTCTTGACCCCTCCATTGTTCGAGCTTGCTACTTGCCGTGATGCGTCCTTTCGACCACAGCAAGAAGAAGGGTGTCGAGAAAAGGAGAATCATTTAAATAACAAAATTGGCATTTGTCAGGGTACAGCGGCATACAGTCAACTATTCTCCCAACTTTATGGCTATACAATTAAACCCAATACATTGGCTTGGAAGCCTATTTTTATGGGATGTCTAATGCACATCCGATCACGCTCTGCAGACATGTATGGATGGATGATGATAAATGTCAAGCGCATGTGTGGGTTGACTCCATAGCCTCACAAATCCATCGGATGACTATTCCATAAGTTGACGCATGTGCATTTTGCGATACATTATGAACCAAATATTGAAATTTTGATTATTCAATTAGTTAAAGTTTTTTTACTGTAGATGAAAAGCATTTGCAAAGTAACCAACCTACCACATAAAATATTTATGAGAGAAAAAGGAGGGAAAAAGAGAAAATGAGGAGAAAAGAAAGGAGATTGGAAGGAGACGGAGATGATCAGGATTATCAGGAGAAAAGAAAGGGAGAAAAATAAAAAGAAAAAAAAGGGGAGAAAAAAAAAGATGTCGATCAGAGGAGTGATGTGGGGCAGTTTAGTTGGGCTGGGAGGGGAAGGGGTTGGGCTGGGATAGGAGTGCATAATAGTTATTCTAGACTCACGTTGAATTAGATACGGGTGACATATAACCAACTCAAAACACGAATGACGTACCAAAATTCCGATGAAAAGTTCAATTTTTATAATAGTAGAGAAGAAATAGAGATATATAGTAGAGTTGAGTGGCTAAACTCTGTTTTGTTGAACACATTTTCCCCTGTTCCCTCACAACTCCCCCCCTATTTTCCATCATTTTCCCCGTTCCCCCACTTTTTCCCCCTCCCATTCCTTTCTTATTTTTTATTGCAATTTTTCATGGGCTAAACGGGCTGGGCCATCTCGTAGCTAGGCTGGGAATTGCCATGTGGCCCATTTGGCCACCACTACCTAGGCCCAGGCATAGAAAGCCCATCACCACCACCTCTCATCCCGTGATGAGACGTCTCCTTCGCCACGCCGCCATCTCCTCCATCCCCTGCCGTGGCCAGCGGCGGTGCCTCTCCGTCCTGCTGCTGCTTGCGCCGCCGCCGGTGAGCACCTGTACCTACGCTACATGCACCCTCTTTTTCATCCCCACTCTCTCTACCCACTCTATTAGCTTCTCTTCTAGATCTGAGACCTTATTACCACTGATACTATCAGTGTGTTATCCAAAAAAAGTTTTGGCGTTCAACTGAACCCTATATGGCGCTGATTTTTTTCTTTACTTGGTACTGGAGGTGCTGATTGCATTGGTTTTCCTGAATTTTAGGGGGGGCTCTTGCCATGGCCAACGAAGAAGCAACGATGTCACCTGAGCTATCTGTGGAGGACAAGGCTCATCGTGACTTGTTGGATTTCATGACCAAGTAATAAGTTTGATCTTGCTTTTTTTCCGCAAGCATTGTTGAGGTCCTGATACACCTTTTGCAGTAGATTAAGTGTATTGTGGTGTAGAAACTAATTTTAGTAGCGGTGAAAGCAATTGAACTTAATGATGTATTGTTTCAAAATCAGTCCACATGATTTTGGTTAATTTATTCTGACAAATTTTATCTCTGACTACTGACTAATGCAAAACTTTCTTGAACATATTTAAGTCATGCAAAAATTGGATGATTTGTTTTTTTTGGTTCTTTGAATAATATTTCTTGGTGAATATTTTGAAATTTATTATGGTGCACACCTAATTTTATAGGAGCCTAGGAGATATTGTTATATGGTTATTTTCCTTAATTTTCTTGCACTGGAAGACACTTCCATTAAACTGTTTCTTTCTTGGGTTTGCGAAACTTGTTGAAAGACATGAGTACATCTGTTATTCCTTTCAGGGTTGCACAGTATGATGAGCTAGTTGATGCAGGAAAAAGGGTTCTTATGAAGTTTCATCAAGAGCTAGGTGAGCTCATTTCCTTTTCACTGAAAAGCCTCAGTATTGACCAGTTTAATTTTCTTTTATTTTTGGATCTGAAACTTTGAAGGTTTCTCCTGATTGTCCATCACATGTTTCATTTCTAAGTTCTCTAAAAATTCTACTACATAATTACCTATTCCAGTGATGCCCCGTGTTGCTGACTAACTGATAGTTTGGGGCTAAGGTTGGGATCTGTTCAAAATTCAGGTTATAAACTAGATCAGGGATATTCCTAATTCAGGTCATAAACTGCTCACCAGTGATGCCCCGTGTTGCTGACTACTACTGATAGTTTTTGGATGAAAATCAGAAAAACTAAAATCCCTAATACTTGATCTTACTAAAACCATCGTAGAAAGTTCAACTTTTTACACTAGTTTTCTTGATTGGTAAATTTGAAGCAAACAATATTCATTTTGCTACATTCTTTTATAGTTTTATTTCACCTTTTTTTATGGTTTAATCTTGTATTTATTTCAGTTCTACCTTATGTAGCTGTGCTGCCATTTGTTGGACCACAGGTGTTGTATTTTTGGAAGTAACTTTCAGTTTTAAGCTTGTATGTCATGTAATTGTTTACTGAAAGTAACAATTTCTAGCGAACAATTTATTCTGCAAATCTATATCCTGCCAATGGATGTCTGATTCATGTCTATTCTACTTATTTGCTTACTCCCTTCATTACATGGATATCATGTGTAATCTCATTGCGGATAACTTAAATTCCTATTCATGGTCTGCCAACACTGTTCTTATTCTTTCTGAATAATGCTGAGAAACATTGCACTGCTCACTATTAAGTATGTGCTTACAGTCAACTTGAATATGCACTCACTTATTTCAGAACATTTTCGAAGACCAAAACTCCTCACTCAGTCAGGTGCAATTAGTGAGATAGTTAAGTCTAACCACAATGACAGAATGAAGTCTTATCTTGAAGCTGGCTGCACCCATCACAACGAAAACATCCAGAACATGAAAAAGTGTAAGTCATAGATCATTTTTCTGTTCTGAATCATCACAGCTCCTGTTGCTACCTATTATTGTTCTTGGTCTTCTGGCTATATTAGGAAACAGCTACTTTGTGACTAATTATTAAAAGCTTTCTGAAATATTGTTTTCATTCAAATTAATTTCTTGTTTCCTAATATAATGGTAGTTACACAAACCATTGTCACCATTACCTTATATAGTACCCTGTAAATCCTACATTTTTTATTTTCATATATCGGTGATAAAATTACCAAGTTTCTCTTAGCATCAAGAGTTCAAAATTTGAGACACTTTTTTTACTTTGATCCTTTTTGTTTTACACTTTACTCATTACTTCCGTTTTCCCACTAAAGTAGTATTCCCTGTCTTATGAGTATTCTAGTATTTCTTATTATACAGAGTCATGGCCTGTGCCTATAGATCGAAACAGTTCAAACTAACCTTTTCCTTGTGTATTATGCGTCCCTTGGCAAAAGCAATGACTCACTGGTACGAATATCTTGTGTGATATTTTACCCTACTGTTAGTTGAACTTTGTAATTGTGGAATGTACCACCTCTTCATAATATTTTTAAGGAGAAGTAATCAAAAGTTCAAAACACAGCATTTTCTTATTTTAATTCAATTTTTTACTAGCATTTTCATAATATTTTTCCCCATCCCGAAACTAGAATAGAAAGACAATGCACTAATAATTTAATCATTAATTATCCTTTGTTTGTTGTTCAAATAATTCCAATGCACAGCAGTTTCTGTGGAAGTATGTGGTGTCTTCTGTGCTTTGACAGCTGACCTTCTTTCATCAATTACATATTTTGTTTCTATTTCATCATAACTCAATATTCTTTTTCAACTATGTCTATTTGACAGTACATTTTTTCTGGTTGCAGTACATTCTTGTCAAGAAAAACTTAATGACCATATAAGTAAAGGTAGTTTCATCTTTCTCAGTTGCACCATAATACCATTGAACTTTGTTATTCTATATTTTCCAAAAGAGTTTTGCCTTTTGCTAGTTTTTTGTATTTGTAATGGAACTATTGTTAAGAAGAAATTAACTGTTTGGCACAGCATTTAGTATGTGCATTTTATTTCTATTGTGCAGCCTTTCCTTGTTTTCATTTTCTATTTTTATTTGTTCAAGAATTATGGAACATGAGCAAAACTTACAATGGTTGCATTTTATCTCAGTGCCATCCCATCTTCGCTTTTCACATGCACATGTTGAAAACATTTCAGTTGTAAATGCTCGTGGTAATGGTATCTTACTAATAATATGCCATTGTTTCTCCTCAGCCAAATTATTGCTTGAAGAACTCCAGTTTCTGGAGAAAGATGTTTATAGTACTACACTAACAGCCTGTCTGAGTTCCTTAAGACACACAGATGATTGCCCTGATGGTGATAGTCTTACAAATATTTATTCTGAGGTGGGCGTTCCCCGTTTAGTATTATTAGCCCCTTGGTCCTGGCTTTCAATTGCGCAAAAATGATATGGCTTATAAGAATTAAAACAAGGCTCACTGGGAGAAGTTAAGAGCTGTTTGACAGCATGTTTACCTCTTCTTTTTTTTTTGGTAAGGATTGACGAGATATTTCGTGTAGCAGGATGAACAGCAATCTGGGGATTTGCTGGACAAAGCAGTGTCCTGTGCAAGTGTGATGGTCCTGGTTCACAACATGTTAAAACTCGATTATGCGATGCAGGTTAGCAACGCAAGCATCTATATGTAGCTGGTTTCATTCGATTGCTTACATTTTTCTCATACACTGCAGGAAAAGATTGTTAAGGCATTATGCATTAAAACATCATCGTCAGAGCTAGAGGGCTACTGTCAAATGTGGGATTTGCGGCCATACATCGATGACAATGTGATGCAGCTTGCGTGGCAATTTGTTCCTTAGAAGGTCCAAAGCCACTGGAGAAGATGAAGAGAATCACACATTCATAGTTTCACACAGTGTTGACAGTCAGGCGACTTTCCAACGAGAAGCAGTGGTCATGATAAGCAGTAGCAGTAGTCAGTATTGAGTAGTGGATCAATTGATGATGATCCAAGAATGAACTACACTCAAATGGAGCTGTCAACTGTACATATGTTTATTAGGATACTAGTTCCAATTACAAATTTTTGGTTTGAAGAGGAATTTTACGAGGCCAAGATGCTAACGAGTCATGAATCTGTCAGCTAACTAAGGTTGCTTTTGTTCATGCGCTTGGTTGCAAATCTCTGCGACAATGACCTCGTCCTGCATGTGCATCTCTGGTCACTGCCTCCATTTACTTGATCAACTATGGCTAGGAATGGAAAGGGTTGGAATCGTGAGCATCTCCTCAGAAATGATGCTTCAACTATTCACTGTGAACATTAGTAAGATGCTGAAATTAGAAAAATCAAATGGTAACGTCCGAATAACGGTACTACTTATACGGAAACAATTATTTGGTACCACTTATTTGGAAACAATTATTTGGTTGGTGGGGAATTTTCTGTGACCATTTTTATCATTATCTCTCAACAAACCAGTTATAGAGTATACACCAGGGTTGGAAATACCGGCGGTTACCGCCCGTACCGTGGGGGTACGGTTACCCGTACCACGTGGTACAGTTTAACGAAATTCGGCCGAATTTAAAAATTTTTTTAAAAAAATCAAAAAAAATAGTGACGGTAGTGCTTGATTTGTAGTGTTTTATGATGAAGAAATTTCTCAAAAAAGAGTAAAATTTATTCAAATTTGAGAGCAAAACGAAGAATAAATTTAAAAATTTTAAAAAAAAAAATGGGCCGGCCTGTTACTGTACATAAGGCCCATAGAGGCCCGGGGAGGAGAAAATATCTCCTCCCCATCCCTATCGTCACCCGCTCTGTTCTCTCTCTCCCTCTCCGTCTTCACCCTCGGCAACGCCCGACGCCGCCATTCCACGCCCAGATCTGTCGCCACCGTGCCGGCGAGAAGGGAAACCGTGCAGTAAGCAGCGGTAACCGCGCGGTAGGCAACGGTAATCGCCCACGCCAGCGAGCGCATGGTAAGTCTTCTCCTACCGCGCGGTTTCTCGCGGTAACCGTGCGATTTGCGACGGTTATCGCGAGGTTTTTCCCGGTTGCCGTCGCATTTGTGGACGCTGTCCGGTAGCAATAGCGTGCGGTAACCGCGCAATATCGTGCGGTAACCGCGCGAAAACCGTGGTTACCGCGCACAATTCACCGGTATACCGTGATTTTGTAATTTTGTAATATAGATGCACTTTGTAATTTTGTAATATAGATGCAATTTGCAATTTTGTAATATAGATGCACTTTGTAATATAGACGCGAAAACTGTGGTTTGTAATTTTGTAAGCCACAAATATAGATGCACTTTGTAAATTTGATTTCAAAAAAATTCTTTAGCTAGCTTCGAAACGTCTATTAGTAATATGTCACTATGTGTAAGTAGAATTTTTATACGTATGTCATTAGTGAATTAAAAATGTAGAGTTGGTGATTTCATTTCTAATACTATACTTTTCGCGTATGTTACATACAGGGTGCATATGTCTGATAGTAGGGACCCGGTGTGGGAGCACAGGGAGAGCATAGCACCTGGATGGCGTTGTAAGTATTGTCATCAGAGAAAGGCCGGTGGTGGAGCAACTCGGCTTAAAATTCATTTGGCTGGAAAAGGGAAGGGGGTTACATATTGCAATTCAGTGCCTCCAGATGTCCGCGAATTCTTCAGGCGTGAGTTGGACAGGATAAAAGATGCAGGTGATACTCGTCAGAGTGAGAGGGCAAGAAGGGTTGAAGCGGTTGGAGTCAACTATTATGACCTAACAGGTGATGCCGACGAGGAGGAACAAATGGACATGTCAAACTTGGGAGGAATACAAGGCAGAGTTGCTACACTTGTATGGCTTGATGCTTATGTCCACAGAGGAGTACAACATGACATATAATCAGTGGAACTTATAGCTTGCTCTATGTTGGTGTTAACGCTAGAATTTGGTAAGCCCCAAAGTCATCATCGGCCTAGTTTGTGTATCAGCTCAGAGTAAATATCGGCCTCAAAGTCTGTATCGGCTTTGGAGGTCTACAAGCGGCCGATAGGAGTTATCCATATTTTCAGCAGTCGGATTCTTGTTAGATTCGGGAAGATCTTATCTAGAGAAGACCGAGTTCAAGAAGGATGCGACTTGTATCTCTTAATTAGGAAGAGTTTGTTAGTTTTCTGTTTTATCTGTAGGAAAGTGTGTTAGTGTCCGGCAAGGACTTTATTTGTTTTTATCTGTAGGAAAGTTTGAGTCGTAATCTGTTAGGATCTTTGTTAATCTATGGGTATAAATATGTAAGCCCAAGGTTCATGTAAAATCATCTCACGATCAATACAACTTCGGCGTATCGCCAACCTTTACTTTTCGTCTTCTTCGGCGAGTTCATGCCCTTCACACGAGGGGTAAGTCTCGTTATGGCTGCCTGCGCTGTCGGGGCTAGGGCTTCGACGTTCTGATCTCGTCAACGTAAGCACCTACTATCATATATCTTAGTCAATCTGGTTCGGCTTTTCGATTTAGTCTTATCGGCCGAGATTCGCTTTAGGGTTTATGCCGGTATCGACTAAATCGCCTTGTTAGATTAGATTGGCTAAGGTATCCACCATTCTGAAAATCAGTCAAGAGCTTGATTGTCTAGGTCTTGCGTTTCTTTTTATACTTAGTGTTGCATCAGTTCGGTTTGACCTACTAAGTCGTGATTAGAACCATAATCTCTAGCCTGCTTGTTGGCTGCCAAAGGGTTTCATCGGGATTTCAGCCGGTGAGTTATCTGGACATTGCATCGGCCCAAGAGTTTTACATATAGATTGGATTTGGCCGATGACAACAGAGTATTTATTGTTTATCTGCTTATTGAGAGTTTATGCCATCAGACCTCTGGCCGATGTGTGCTTTAATCTTCAGATCAATGTTTATTTCATATTTAGATTATGCTATATCACATTGCTATATCATCATGTTATCATCGGCCGACCGGTTGTTTTGGCTATCGGCCTACCGGCCGATACGTTTTTGCTCTATCGGCCGATAGACCTTCCGTTCTGCTATTTTGTATATCTTGTCAGTGGCAGGATCAAACTGACTGGCACGCCCGCGCTTCATCAATTTTAGGACCTGCACTAGAGCTAAGCAGATCTCCCAGGTCTTCGTGTGTCCGCGCGCCGGGTCCTCGTCGGCGGTACGGATTTGGCGTCAACAGTTGGTATGTCCTTCTCTATTTCCTTTAATTGCAAACAAAACTTCTATTTTCGTATTGCTTGCTATGTGAACTATCATATTGTGGATGTTATATTGTGGATATGTGGACACCTTGTGCGACATCTTGAGATTGTTGATTGTTGTTGTCGACATATTATCTTATGAATTGTTCAATTGATTTCAAGTCCGTAATATAGCAAAGATCATGTCAAAATTTTGTATTGTATACCCACAAGTATTGTTCAATTGATTTTAAGTCCGTAATACAGAAAAGATCATGCCAAAATTTTTTATTGTATACCCATAAGTATCCTACATATTTTAATTATTATCCCCAAATTCTACACATTTTTAAGCGTTTCTCCGATTTTTTAAATTTTTTTCATTTCGTTCTTCCTCGGATCACACATCGCGCGGTAACCGCGTCAAACCGCACGGTAACCGCGGTCGATACCGTGATTTGCCCGAAATTTTGAATTCAAATTTTTGATTTGCAAATTTGTCGCGGTTTTGCGCGGTAACTGCAGTTACCGCCGGTAATCGCGCTACCGTTGGGTGGCGGTAACCGGGCCCCCGACGGTAAGGCAACCCTGGTATACCCTGCAATATCAATTAAAAAGTGCAAAAACAAGAAGAAACATTATTCTGCATTACTCAGTACAAATTTATAGAAGTTAACAAGCTAGACAAGTAATGAACAATGCAACATGACAAATTAGACCAGATATGGACTACTATGCAACATAATTACTCTATATATTAATTTTTTTAGATAATGCTCTAATATGAATTAAGAAGTGCAAATCTGTGTAGTACATTGAATTAAAATATATATAGCAAAGTAAAAAAGAAAACATTTCAGCATTATACATGGAAGTATAAAATTTACACACACAAAAAAAAAAACTCGTGGTCGGCAGGATTCGAACCTGCGCGGGCAAAGCCCACATGATTTCTAGTCATGCCCGATAACCACTCCGGCACGACCACTTCTTGTCAAAATTTATGAAATTAATTTACATAAACTATGAGCAAATATGATTTTCTCTTGATATTTCACCATCCGCACCGCACGTGCAGTGCAGCCGCCATGGAGACCTCCTCTGCCTCCGATCCGCCGCCCCTCCGCCGCCGCCTCGTCTTCGACCGCCGCTACGGATGGATGTACGCACGGTCACTCACACCCCGATTCCCCAACCTCTCTCTCTCTCTCTCCCTCGCCTCGTGCTCACCGTCTCTCCGTCTTCCCCGGCGCAGCTTCGACGACTGGACGGACCCCACCGACACCGCCATCGCCGGCGGAAGGGGGATGTAAGTACTCTCGACACCGCCCGTCACGTTCACGTCGGACCAAAATCTTGAGGCTTTTCTCCACGCCGCACGTGCTCATGGCTTATGCCCTGCCCCCTCCTTGCGTTTCAGGTTCTGCGTGCTGCCGATGGCGCGGTCGCTGGTGGACGTCGCCGTGTCCTCGGTATACACCCATCTCCATCTCGTTGGATAGATTTTGGGAAGAGGAGGAGGTGGATTTGTTTGTCCTCGGTTAGCTTCAATTTCAGAGGGGGCAGCATATTGGGATATTTTTTAGTCTCATATTTGCAAATCCTGAGATCATCTGATTGTGTGGTTGCCATTAGTTGCCTGGTGAATCCTGCAATTTCATCGTTGTTTGTTGCGAGTTGTTTTTAGGCACTAGGATTGTGATTACTCCCATTTTTTTGGTTGGGTGTGGGGAATTAATTGGGTTCGAGTTCCTTGCTTTAGATTCTGTATTATGTTGTTTAGCTATATTGAACAATTATCTATGAACATATATTGAAGTTTACAATTAGCTATATTGAACAGTTAGCTATGTTGTTTTGCTATAATAAACAATTAGCTACTCCATAAGACTATCCCTTCAATTGCTTCCCGATAGCCATGTTGAACCTTATTTGATCAATATCTGAGGGCAATTCTTTTCTTTTTCAGGTCACCCATGCAGCAGACTCAGTTAGTCGAGCTCTTAAGCGCTCTGGAAACTCATCTCCTGTAGCATATCTTCTGCCCCTATCGTTGCACAGGAAGCAACAAACATGGTTTCGTGAACTTGAGCATGTTGGAGTTATAGCTGATACAAAGTTAATACCCGGCACAACCAGTGGCGGAGCTAGCATGTGCTCAAGAGTAGGGCTGAACTAGTATAGTCTACATAAATTTGTCTTTTGTCTACCATTTTTCAAATTCTAAAGTATAATTTCAAAGGATATTTGGGCATAGAAGTAGGGCTCTAGCCCTAGCTGCCCTACTCCTATATCCGCCCCTGTGCACAACTCTGTGCAGCTTGGGGTGTATCAGCACTGATGGCCACTGATTGACAAGGCAGTGGTATCATCAATTGAATACCTAGCTTCTGTTTACAACACGTTAGTTCAGTTTCGGAAATGTCAAATTCTTAAAATGTTATCGAGGAGCCCTTTGTCTGTGACTCTCTCTTGTCTGCTTTCTGAAGAAAGCATGAAGTTCTAGAATGTTGAGATTGGGCCATTGGGGTCATATTAGCAATATGTTGAAGTTTTGATGAAATCGTACCATGAGTGTGTTGATGATTGGTTGGCCAGGTGACAGATCAGATTTCACTTACGTACCTTGCAGAAATTAGAGAGTTCACAATGAGTTATATATGAAATCGTACCATGAGTGTGTTGATGATTGGTTGGCCAGGTGACAGATCAGATTTCACTTACGTACCTTGCAGAAATTAGAGAGTTCACAATGAGTTATATTTTCTAATTCAACTTGAGGGAGTCAGATAACACCAAACATTGCTGTCCAAAGTTTGGCTGCAATGTTATAGGAAGGTCAAAATGATATTCAGTTTACCCTAGGTTCCTATGTCTTGCACTTTAGGTGAATTGTCTTGCTATAGGTGATCGGTTGCTATAACTTCACCATCTGATTCTTCTGGTTATTAAACAGCAGAACTACTTAAACAAGGAGTCAACAGTGCAAGCAATTTGAAACAAAAGACAACATAATTAAATATTGCTGTATCTGGAGCATTGCAAATTTGCAAAACAGGTGGCACAAATTGTACACTAAGTGTATGATATGCACAAAAACTTTATAATGATTCATTGTGCTGGAAAAAAATTAATGTATGACCGGAGGAATGTTGTTGGAGATTGACATTTACTATTTGGATCAATTGAGGCAGTTATTATTTATGAAATATTTTGTAGCATCACCAAATAATAATTACTAGAGAGAATCCACTCAGTACCACTGAGTTTATCACCCTTCTACAATCTACCACTGACTTTGTAAAGTTCTATAATATACCGTCGTGTTTTCTTCAACATCTACTGCATGCCATCACAGTCTAGTTAACCTCTGTTGGCGCTCTGAAAAGACCTATTTGCCCCTAACTCATTGTACATGGTAATTTTTTGCCCAGAAAAATATATAGCATACAATTAGGCAATCTATCGACAAATAAATACAAGTAATGTAAAACGGTTTCAGACATATAAATGTATTGCAAATAAATGTATGTACTGAAAAAAATCACAGAATTTATCAATTTTAGCTATGAAATAAAACAAGTTTGAACATGGTGCATGGCACTGAGCTCCTGTAGATATAGCAGTGCATACCAAAATATTTCGCTAAAATTAGCCAAATCTATACAGTTTAGTATCACAACATAAATACAGCAGATGGTGATCAATTGGCGAGGAGGAGCACCACTCGGCCGGCAGCGCCTTGGCAACGTCCATGGTAGCTCTTGCAATCTCCGCGGAATGGCGTGATGACACTACACAAAATCGATTTTTCATGACATCAACTTATTTTTTTCTTTGGCGGCCATACACGATCACTGCCAGCGAATATACTCCGAGGGGTGGGGGCCTATGGATCGCCAATGAAAATGGATCTTCGCTGCGGCCAGGTTGTAACGCCCGTTTTGTCGCGGCGTTAGCAGGAAAAAAAACTATGTCTCTAAAAACTCTATTTGCGAAAGTTTTGCTCTTCGGTGGAGTCGTGTGGTGTGCCAAGGTCTCGTGTTTCCCCTCTCAGTTCAATCCCGAAGAAAACCGCGAAATCGGATTTCAAATCCGAGCCCTCAAACTCCCTCTCTTTCTCTCTCAGGTAAAGTCCACTTTACCTCCCTCCTTACTCGGGCCGATTCCTTCTCGGCCTGTTTCTCTCCCTCTTCTTTCCTCGGGCCGCCGCCGGCCCAGTCGCTTCCCGGCCCTTTTTCCTCCCTGGCCCAGCCGCTCGCTCGGCCTCCTTCCCTCCCGCTGGGCCACGCCCGCCCGGCCCAGCCCACAAACCCGAGCCGAGCGAGAGCGCTCCCTGTTCTCTCTCCTTCATCCATTTTCTTCTCGCTCTCTCGTTTTCTCTCTCGCCGGCGTCCTCCGTTTCCGTTCCCGCCGGTGGCACCCGCGCCCTGCGCGCGCGTGCTACCAAGGGGGAGAGCCGCGGTCCTCTCCCCGCTCTCTCTCTCCGCCTTTCCTTGCCCGTTTCGGCAAGGGACCGCCCCTTGTTTTTCCCCTTCCTCTTTTGCTTTTTCCTCTGCCGCCGACCGTCGCCGACGTCAGTGCCGTTGGCTGCTAGCGCGAGCGCCGGTCCCCTCCCGCGCGCTCCACCGCCTCTCCCCTCCCCAAACTGACCTAGCGCCCCCCTATAAAACCCCCTCTCCCCTGGCCGCCATTGCCGCCTCCACCCGAGCTCGCCCCCTTTTCTCCCCGCTGCCGCCGCCGCCCTCGTCGCCCGCCGCCGCAGCCGAGGGCGCCCGAAGGAGCTCCGGGCGCCGTCTCCTTCCCCTCTCCCTCGGCCGGAGCCGCGCCGCGCCCACGCCGTCGCCCTCTTCTCCGGCAAGCCGCCCCTCCGCGGTAACTCCCCTTTCCCCTCCGTCTCCTTCTCTTTCTACCCGGCCTAGGAACTAGGTAGCACTGTAGATTCCCCCGGGTGCCGCCGTCGTGCCGCCGCCCTTCTCCCTAGCTCCGTCGCCGTGCGGCCCTACCCGCCACCGCGTGGTGCCGTCGTCGACCGCCGTCGCACCCCCGCGGCCTGATCCGAGCCGTTGGCTCATTTTCCCTCTCTCCCCTCTCACTCCGGTGCCGTTTCCCTTCGCCGGTCTCGCGCCGCGCCGCTCGATGGCTCCGCCGCTGCCGCACGCCGTTGATCCCAGCTTCCTCTTCCCTTTTTCGCCCGCCAGCCTCCGTGGCCGCCACGTAGGCGCCACGTGAGCGTCAGCCGGCGCGTTCCCTTACGCTCGCCGGCCTCCGTGGTTGCCACGTAGGCGCCACACGAGCGCCAGCCGGTGCACCCCGATCGGCCTCGGTCCGATCGGCCTCTCCCTCGGCCTCGGTCTGATCGGCCCCTCCCTCGGCCCAGTCGGCCTTCGCCCCCGCATCGGCCGCTCGGCCCCCTCGGCCACTCGGCCTCCCACCCCTCCTTGGCCCACTCGGCCTCTGTGCCCAGTCGGCCCGAGTCACTCGGTCCGGCCAGTCGGCCCCGAGTCACTCGGGAGCCCAGTCGGCCCCGAGTCACTCGGGAGGCCGGACCAGGCCGCGCCACTCGGCTGTGGGCCGACTCTTTCGGACTGTTGGCCCATCCATTCGGCCCCCGCGCCCGAATCGGCCTTGGGCCGAATCCATCCCAAAATAAAGTCCATTTCCAGTCCCCCTTTTCTTTTTCTTTTCCAGGGAATTAATAATTCCTTTTCCTTTAGACAGAAAATCATTAAATCTTCGAAAATTCATATCTTCTCAACCGTTCGTTCGATTGACTCCGTTCCACTTCCAAAATTCCTCAAAAATCGAGATCTATCCAATGGCACGCTTAGTGGTCATTAATAGGGCTTATTTTTATCGTTTTGTTGAGTCGTCTCGTTTCGCGTGTAGTCTCGGAGCCCTAAGACCCGCAGTGCGCGGATTTCGAGGAAGAAGCTCAAGATCTCGAGCAAGGCAAGTCACCTTTGATCAATTGAACCTATAATTTAAATTAAGTATTTTGATTCCGCAAACTATGCATTAATTAGGTTACACTTGGCACTTGGCCTCGGTTTGCAATACAACCGGCAGGCCCTACCCAATTGCTGCATTTACCTTCCATGATTATTGAATACCCTGACACCCTTGTCACCTCTTAGGTGAAATCTTGGTATTCGCACCTCGCGTACGAATATCGAGACTCCCCTCAAACTTTAAAATTGATCACCTGGGTAAAACTTGAGTTTACAAAATGCTTGGAAAACCCGACACTTGGGTCGGTGCCTTGAAAACTAAAGTGAGTTTCTAAAACTCGCGGTACGGGAGACGTTCTGGAGGTACGGTCTGCTCGTTCTCGCTCTAAGGACCGATTCCTTGGGAATTACATCCGAGCATATGTCAAGTACGACCACATGGGTGATATGGGACGCCCCTGGCTGAGTAATTAGCTAGGCCAGGGAAATCTTGATGCCAAGGGACAAGTGGATTCGCCGGGGTGGTGTCGGGGAGGACCCCTGGGCTTCCTGGCACAGTATGGTCTGGGACCTAACCTGGTGTTGGTCCGTGGGACCCCTCCCGTTGGCATAAGATGACCCTGAGTCGGCTTTCGAAATGCCTTATCGTGAAATCCTCAAGGTCGCCAGACGTGACGGAGAGTCGCGGGCTGGGTGATTCGGGGTTAGTAACGTCGTGTGGGTAAAGTGTACCCCCTCTGCAGAGGTTAATAACTATTCGAATAGCCGTGCCCACGGTCATGGGCGGATGTGAGGTGATTCCTTAGCGTAGTTTTAATGAACACTTTGTAAACTGCTGTTGGCGTGAGGTTTTCACTTCTGTGCTTGGTTTAAGGCTGCTGGAGCAACCGAAGTCGGTGACGATTGGCAGGGAGCCTCTCGTACCGATGGGTGGACTTGTGGCTGTTGGAGCAGCCGGAGTCGGTGACGATTGGCAGGGAGCCTCTCGTACCGATGGGTGGACTTGTGGCTGTTGGAGCAGCCGGAGTCGGTGACGATTGGCAGGGAGCCTCTCGTACCGGCGTGTGTGAGTTGTGGCTGTTGGTGCAGCTGGGGTCGATGAACGATTGGCAGGGAGCCTCTCGTGCCGATAAGAAACAATCGATACATTTTCATTGCTTCGGCCGGATGAGACGCACTTTCTCGTCCGTGTCGTTGAGAAGCACTCACTTAGATGTTTCTGAAAGTCTTAAACTAAAATCAATTGTGAAAAACAACTGGCCTTCCTTTGAAGCTTGCATTAAACACTTAATCCCCCTGACTTGCTGAGTACTTCCGTACTCACCCTTGCTCTATATAATTAAACCCCCCCCAGTTCTCGAAGTCGAAGAGGTGGACCCTGCTGATGAAGAGTTCTTCCAAGAGCAAGCTGTCTTCGAGCAGTAGTAGGGTTTCGGCCTTTCCCCAAGGCTTTGCTTGTGGCTAGGGGCCAGCCTCCGCCTTTTTGTACTGCTGTTGCAAACTCGGGTTCTGTCCGCAGTTCCAACCCTGGTTGTAATCCTACTCTTAATAAAGAGACCGCTGTTGTTGTGAAAATCTATCTTCCTGTTGTACCAGCGCTATTTCCTGGGACTGGTACAGGCATACAGGTTAATTTGGATCGCCTTATATTGGCCTCCGTTCGGGGCTAGTTCGGGGCGTGACAGAAGATGGTATCAGAGCACAGCTTTGGCCTTAGGACGAAACCCGACGTTAGGTGACCGTAAGGATGCTAAGTTCTGAAAAAGCTATTTGCGAAAAGCTCGGTTCTTTTCTTCTTCTCTTACTCTGTTTACAAAACTGGTTACTGACTTCTCTTTCTTTTTCAAAATTGTAGATGGCAGTCAACGCCACCCACAGTTCCCACGGCGTTGGTGAGGGTCACCACGTCGACTAGCTGAGAGACCTTGCTGGCTTCCTTGGCTTCTCTTGTCCCGAGTACGCTAGGTACTCCGTGGACTGCTTTCCTCCCCGCTGTGAGCTGTCCGTGTACCTTTACCCCTGCGGAGGTACACACAGCGCTGGCCTTCGCCCTCACCACTTCAACTTGGCTCGCCCCACGCTCCAGCTCGCGTACCAGGACCTTTCCTGGACCGCTCTGCGTCGCTTGGCCTACGACTACCGTCGTCGCCTTGCAAGTTCGGCCTTCCGGCTGATCCCGCAGCTCCCTCCTGGCCGTGCAGACAACCGCTACCCTTGCCCCTACCGCGAGTTGCACCCTGCGCTGACGCGCATGGTGGAGCTTTCTGGCGCTCAGGCCACTCAGCACGACCTTCTCCTTGAGGCTTACCGCTCCTTGGCTCGCCGCTACGCCGCGCTGGAGGCCCGCCTTGCTGAGGAGGGTGTCACCTCCGTGGACACTACCTCCTGGGACTCTGGCCGCCTTTGCCACTCTAGCCACCTGTCCTTCTACAGTTCACGTGGCTCTGCTCGCACTCCCAGCGGCCCACGCTCCCCTAGCCCGCGTGTGCCGTACTCGCCAGTTTACTCCCCCTACCCCCACCGTGCCAGCCCCTCCTACACCCCGGGCCACACCCCAGTCGTCAGCCGCCGTGGGCTCCGACTGATCCGCACCACGCGGAAGCGCGTTGTGGGCTCCTCCACTGTGTTTCGTTTCGACTACACAGCTCCTACCCCGCCAGTAGGCCGCCCTGCTGCCGGCCCTCGACAGGTTCCGCCGGTCCCTTCGCATGCGCTGATCGACGTGTCCTCTTCAGACGAGCCGACCACCGGAGCCAGCCAGGCAGGAGAGCAGTAGAGTTCGTCTGCTGCAGGTGGAGTTCGAGTGCTAGACCTTTTGTACCGCCACCAACTCTTTTGGAGTCGTGGCGAGGTAGCGTGTGAGTGTGTTGTCGTGGGTGTTGTCTGGTAGTCTGGATCTCTGAGGTGGTGTGTGTACAGTCAAGCTCGACGCAGCTCTGTGACTTGTCCACACCCGTTGCTTTAGGTGCTTTTCGAGTTGAGAAAAGCTTTATGACTAGTGCGTGCTTTCTGAGCTCGTTTACTTTACTTCTCCTCTTTTAAGTGCTGTTCCGTTCTCTTACCCCGCCCCTTTCTGGGAGATTAGATGGCTGGCCGTCCCCGTTGTGCCGCTCGTGCCCCCGCCCGTCTGGGTTACGAAACCCGCAGGGAAGAACCAGAATCAGAAAATGAGTCAGGAAATGAACCGGTTAATGCTCCAGCTCAGGCAGACCGTGCAAATCGTGCACAGGACTTACCCCCGCCTCCCCAGCTTCAGGCAGACTATCAGCATATGATGGCAGTTCAGACTCAGATCTTGCAGGGCTTAGCCCAAGCCATTGCAGGCATCCAGCAGAATTTGCAGCCGCAGGCTCCGCACCCAGTGCCCTTCCAAAACAACAACCACAGATCTAAGCTGATAGACTTTCTAAGATCCCATCCATCGGAATTCTCTCACACCGTCGAGCCCGTTGAGGCCGACGATTGGCTAAAGGATGTTGAGAGAAAGCTCAACCTAGTGCAGTGCACTCCAGTGAAAAAGACCCTTTTCGCTGCACATTAGTTGAGAGGCTCTGCAGCCGACTGGTGGGAGAATTACTGTAATGCCCATCCGGACGCTGTCAACATTGAGTGGGCAGAGTTCACCGATGCTTTCTGTGCAGCTCATGTGCCCGAAAGCACCATCGACATGAAGAAAAAAGAGTTCAATCGCTTGAAACAAGGTACAGGAAGCGTCAATGAGTACCTGAGTCGCTTCAACAAATTGGCTCGGTATGCTCCCGAGGAAGTGGACCCCGACAAGAAAAAGATCAGGAAGTTCTTGAAAGGAATCGTAGTAGGATTGAGAATCCAGTTGCTTGCCCATGACTTCCCCACTTTTCAGCACATGGTCAATAAGGCCTTGCTACTGGAGGATGCCAGAAAAGAGGCAACTGAGGAATACAAGAAGCGCAAGTCTACCCACCAAGCGCCCCCATTCCGAGGTGCGCCACGTCCTCGAGTTGGACATCCCATGCAGTACCACCAACCTGCCCATCAAGTCAGTCGCCAACCTGGCTTTACTTCCCGTCCGCCGGTGCCTCGCCCTACTCCGTCGCCCCAGCAGCATGCCTCTAGTGGCAATACCGCAAGGAACAGTGTCACCTCCTTCAATTCGCCCACAGGAATGGCAAATGTGCAGTGCTTCACGTGCAAACAAATAGGACATTACGCCAGGCAGTGCCCTCGAAATCAGGGAAACTCTAACCCCGGACGCTCTGATGCTAGCTTCCCCAGGACCCCAGCACCTGCACAGTCCCGTCCAGTCACTCAGACAAGTGGACAAGGTTCTCGCGCCTCCAACAACTTTGGACGAGGTCGAGTGAACCACATTCAAGCTGAAACCACCCAAGAGGCCCCCGACGTGGTGATGGGTATGTTCTCTGTCAACTCCATACCCGCACTCGTTCTGTTTGATTCAGGAGCTTCTCATTCGTTCATATCGCAAGCTTTTGTGAAAAGAAATGGTTGAAAAACCCAAAATTTACAAGTACCTATGGTAATACATTCCCCTGGAAGGGATATAAGGGCAGATAAACTATTCCCCAAGGTTGACCTAGAGATAAATGGGGTTAGCTTCGCAGCCAAACCTATAGTCCTAGACTCCCAAGGTCTGGATGTCATCCTAGGGATGGATTGGTTGGCTAAGCACAAAGGACAAATAGATTGTGCTGAGAGAACCATCACTCTGCAAGGACCCGGAGAAAAACAAGTGCGTTTCACTCCTCTCCTTCCCGGAAACCGGTCAACCCTAAACAGTTTGCAAGCCACTCCTTTGGAAATGGTACCTATAGTCAACGAGTATCCCGATGTGTTCCCAGAAGAACTACCCGGAATGCCACCGAATCGAGAAATTGAGTTCTCCATAGAGCTTGCCCCAGGCATCGCTCCCATTGCCAAGAGACCATACAGAATGGCCGCCAACGAACTGG
The DNA here is from genome assembly GCA_008326285.1 of Oryza officinalis. Taxonomy (NCBI): domain Eukaryota; kingdom Viridiplantae; phylum Streptophyta; class Magnoliopsida; order Poales; family Poaceae; genus Oryza; species Oryza officinalis. Next base: position 46,771,676 of record BDMV01000007.1, read on the forward strand.
CAGAAATTAAGAAACAGATCGAAGAACTTCAGAACAAGGGTTACGTGCGACCCAGCTCATCCCCTTGGGGAGCCCCTGTGCTCTTAGTAAAGAAGAAAGATGGCTCTGAGAGGATGGTGACAGACTATAGAGCTTTGAATAAAGTAACCATAAAGAATAAGTATCCCCTACCACGGATTGACGATTTGTTCGACTAATTAGGAGCCAGAGTATTCTCCAAGATTGTCACACCCTGAAGTTCTCCCAAATCGTAAAAATTGAATTTAATAATTTATCTGAGAAATTGTTTAATTAAATCTGGAGAAAAACCCAATTAAATAATGCATTAAAGAAGTGAAAATGGCAAGGTGGAATTTTTCTTGAGTTCCCCATGTCAAAATACATTAACAGGATTTTTAGTGGAATTTTCAGAGCCCTAAAAATAATTTTAACCAGTTAAAAACCCTCAAGCGCAATAAATTAAACCTTGGAATCCTTTTTCCTTTTCTTTTTCCTTTTTCTTTTCCTTCTTGGGCCGTCGGCCCATTTTTCCCTCCTTCCCGGGCCGCCGTCGCGCGCGCCTCCTTCTCCTTCCTCCCGGCCAGCCCAAGCCGCCCGCTCGGCCGCCGCTCTCCCTCCCCTCTCCTTCGGCCCAGCCGGCCCAAGCCGCCGCGCGCCCCGCTGCTTCCCCTCCCGGGCCGGCCCAAGGCCGCCCGGAAGTCCGCGCCGCCTCCCCGCGCCGCTCGCCCGCTGACGGGTGGGCCCGCCCGCGGCCGAGTCC
>BDMV01000007.1:46772535-46785024 GCA_008326285.1 Oryza officinalis
CCTAGTCATCATATCCCCTCGGGGGGCAAGCTTCGAATTTGCTTTTACTATCAAGCCTTAGTATACTAATAATTAAGCAGAGTATGAGGCTATTCTCAAAGGTTTGCAGTTATTACAAGAGGTTGAGGCCGATTCCGTAGAGATCATTGGTGATTCACAGTTGGTCATTAATCAGCTTTCTGGGGAGTATGAATGCAAGAATGATATTCTCAGAATTTACAATGAGGAGTGCAAGGATTTGTTACAAGCTTTCAAGATTGTGACGATGAGGCATATACCCAGGAAGCAGAACTTTGAGGCCAATGATTTAGCTCAGGGGGCATCAGGATACAGGCTGATGGCTAAAGATGTTCAGATTCAAATTACTATCGTGGATGCCGATGACTGGCGGTTTGATATCATCGAGTATTTGAAGAACCCTTCTCAATCGGCGTCACGAAGAATGAAGTATAAAGTTTTACATTATGTCTTATTGGACGATGATCTGTATTATTGGACGATTGATGGTGTATTGCTCAAATGCTTGAGTCTCGAAGAAGTCAAAGTTGTCATGAGCGAGGTCCATGAAGGGATTTGTGGAACACATCAATCGGCCCACAAAATGAGATGGCTTTTAAAACGCGTTGGATATTTTTGGCCAACAATGCTAGAGGATTGTTTCAAGTATTATAAAGAATGTCAAGATTGTCAGAAATTTGGAGCAATTCAGAGAGCACCGGCATCGGCTATGCATCCAATCATAAAGCCGTGGCCGTATCGTGGATGGGGAATAGATATGATCGGCCAGATAAACCCGCCATCAAGCAAGGGACACAAATATATACTGGTGGCTACAGATTACTTCACAAAGTGGGTTGAGGCCGTTCCCCTTAAGAAGGTTGATTCCAAGGACGCAATTCAATTTGTCAAAGAGCATATAATATATCGGTTTGGACTACCACAGACATTGACTACAGATCAAGGATCAATCTTCGTGTCCGATGAGTTTGGTCAGTTTGCTGAAAGCATGGGTATTAAGCTATTGAATTCTTCTCCATGTTATGCGCAAGCTAATGGGCAGGCAGAAGCTTCTAACAAGACTTTAATCAAGTTGATCAAGAGGAAAATTGAGGAACAGCCGAGACGGTGGCATACCACGCTGGCCGATTCCCTTTGGGCGTATCGGATGGCTTGTCATGGTGCAACTCAGGTGCGGCCTTATCAGCTGGTTTATGGGCATGAAGCTGTGCTGCCATGGGAGACCAACATCGGCTCAAGGAGGATTGCCTTGCAAGACGACTTGACAGTCGATGAGTACCATAATCTTATGGTCGATGAGCTGGATGACTTGGCACATGTCCGATTGCGGGCATTGGAGAAAATAAAGCGCGATAAAGATCGAGTTGCTCGTCATTATAATAAAAAGGTTGTTGCCAAGTCGTTTGAGGAAGGGGATCTTGTTTGGAAATTAATAATACGGATTGGTTCTAGAGATAATAGATTCGGCAAGTGGTCACCTAATTGGGAAGGTCCTTTTCAGATTCATCGATGTGTTCCCCGTAATGCTTATCTGCTAAGAGGATTAGATGGAGAAGTTTATGGCAGAGCTCTTAACAGCAAGTACTTAAAGAGATATTATCCAAGCGTATGGATTGACTCATGATCGGCCCTCCAGCCGATTTATGATTACAGTCGATGTGCTATGCATCGTCTTTAGATGGCTGATATATACTATCGTCCTTAGTTCAAATTTTACAACATGAGCCCTCATCTTCTAAAATTTGGGGGGCATATATATATACAAGCGCGGAATTTTTCAAGGAATTTTTCAATTCAGATTTATTCAAATCAAATTCGGCTGCTTGGCCGATGCGATTTCAAGTCTTATTCTTCATGATTCTTCAAGTTTGATGGATTGATCTAGGTTTATGGACTTCAAAAATTTTCAAGCTCGAGTTTCTTCAGATTTATTCAGATCAAATTCGGCTGCTTGGCCGATGCGATTTGTGTTTACAAAGTATGAAGACATACAATATGTTACATCACCCTATAAAGTCTGCAATAGCTGTGATGGCTCTACGGCGGATTTGATCAATATCTTCTATAGCTTGGGCGTCATCGGTCGTCGACCTTGGGATTAGCTTCAACGATTTGCTCAGGGTTGCAAGGTACTTGGCTGATGCCTTCAGCTTAGCCGTCTGGTCTTCTATGGCCTTGGGTGATGCAGATATCCCGGCTTCAACTTCTTGGATTTCTTGGCGCGTCGCTTCCAGCTTTGATTCTAGATCTGCTTCAAGGCGGCGGAGTTCTTCAAGTCTGTTCTTCAAGACAATCGGCTCAACAGCTAGCTCATCTAATCTAGTTTTGTCAGAATTGACTTGAGCCTTGCTAGTTGTCGGTGACATGGGACCGGGGGTGTCGAGACCAAAAGGAAGGGCGGCCACAATGATCCACATGGCCCGTTCCGCCGGAGGGGTCGGGCCCGGGGGTGACATGGCGGCTGCCCTTCCGGTCTTCCCCCGGGGTCGGGCCGCTCCCGATTCTGCCCCGAGGGCTGGGGCGTCCTGACCCCTTGTGCTTTTGGTGCCATGTGTGCAGGTTGGGTGAGCGTGGCAGAGCTCACCTAACCGCATTTATGGCGGTTCAGACGAGCGCACTACGCTGCATTTAATGTGGCGTGGCGCATGCCTATCCGGTCCGTGACCGGTCACAACGAGTGACCGATCACAGATTAGTCAGATCGCGAGTTAGGTGGCGCCAGGCGGCCTGCAGCACTCCTCGCCCCGTCCCGTCAGAATGATGAGAGGCCTCTGTCTCTCGTCTCTCAGCCGGAGCTGGCGTGCCAACTCCTGGAGTTGGTACGTCAGTCCCGGTCAAATTCATTCCAGATTCCGGCGCAGGCGAGACGAGAAAATCGCCCGCCATTTAATGAAGGTTGAAACGGGCGTCCCCCGGATGGGTCGGCTGGCTGAGCAGAGGCGTGCTGCGGCGTCTGTCAGAGGCTGCTTCCGGCAGTAGGATAGCCCTAATTGTAAAAGAATGTTTTCTTTCTTAGGCAGCTTGTGGCCCATGTGGTAGCCCCTTGCCATATAAAAGGAGGCCCAGGCCTAGGAAGGAGAAGGATCGGACTCTGGCTAACTTGGTCTAGAGGCTGAACTCTCTCTGGATTCCTTCACACTCCCAGATCTACCAGAACACAGGAGTAGGGCATTACGCTTCCCAGTGGCCCGAACCTGTCTAAACCGCCTGTGTCCACGCGTTCTTTCTCGCTGAGATCCCTCAGATCAGGGGCTAAGAATCTCACCTTGCGCCCCCGGCCGAACCGGCAAAGGGGGACCTGCACGGTCTCCCGGTGAGGAGTTTCACGCTCCGTCATCTGGCGCGCCAGGTAGGGGGCGCGCGTGTGTTTTTCTGAACCCCCATCTCCTTTCGTGTGCGCCAAGCTTCGCCAGGTCAGCCCTACGGCGGAAGAGGCAGTGGCGTACAGCCCCTCTTTGAGCACCAGCGGTGATGGCGGGGAGCGGAACACACGCCATCGGGCTCGCACCCCGTCGTCCCCCTCTCGCCGGAATCTTGGGCGGGGGAAGGCGCTTGAGGAGGTCGAGGGATCCGCGACCTCGCCGCTCGCAGGCGACGGAGGAGGACAGCGAGGCGGAGTGCGTCGTCGCCTCACCTGCGGCGATGGCGGCATGCCCCAGGGCGCGCTCCAAGCTGCGGGCGCGCTCTTGCGTCACCCGCCCGTCGTCCCCGATCCGGAGACCCCAGCCCAGCGTTGGCTGGACGATGTGGCCAACCTGGTCATGATGGCGCAGCAGCGCCTTGGCACCGGCAGGCGATCTTCCGCCACCGGGACCTCTGGCGCTGCTGCTGCCGGCTCTATTGCGTCGAGGCGAAGGGCACGACGGACGACGGCCAACACACGTCGTTCGTCTGCGGTTCCCTCATCAATGCCTCCGACTCAAGAAGATATGCATGGGGGGCTAGACGCCCGGCTCGATATCGAGCACCGGCGCGACGCGCGTCGCGCCGCCCAAGCAACGGAAGGCGCCTCCTCTTCTAGAGCGCCGCTCCGTTCTGGTCACGGGGGCCGGCCGCCCGTGTCCCCGGTTGGTGGTGCTGGCTGTCGAGCCTTCGTGGCGAGCCTTCGGAATGTCCGTTGGCCCCCGAGGTTCCGGCCCACCATCACCGAAAAATATGACGGAAGCGTCAACCCCGCAGAGTTTCTCCAGATCTACACGACTGGGATAGAAGCCGCGGGGGGTGACGACAGGGTCATGGCGAATTTTTTTCCCATGGCCCTGAAGGGCCAGGCGCAGGGTTGGCTAATGAACTTGCCACCCGCGTCGGTCCACTCCTGGGAGGATTTGTGCCAGCAGTTCACTACGAACTTCCAGGGCACATATCCGCGCCCAGGCGAAGAGGCGGACTTGCACGCGGTACAGCGGAGGGATGATGAGTCTCTCCGCTTGTACATCCAGCGGTTCTGTCAAGTCCGCAATACCATACCATGCATCCCTGCACATGCGGTGATCTACGCGTTCAGGGGGGGCATGCGGCACAATCGCATGCTCGAGAAGATCGCCTCCAAGGAGCCCCGGACCACCGCGCAGCTTTTCGAGCTCGCGGACCATGTGGCTCGCAAGGAGGAGGCCTAGACCTGGAACTCCTCCGGCTTTGGAGCGGCGGCTCCGGCTGCCCCCGAGTCCGCAGCTCGTTCAAGGCAGCGGGATAGGAGGAGGAAGAAGAGGTCGGCCCATTCCGACGATGAGGGTCACGTCCTCGCCGTCGAGGGCGCTTCGCGGGCCCCCGAAAGGGGAGGCCCGCGGGCGACAAAAAGGAGGCTGGCTCTCCCGGCAGGGAGCGCCCGGCCGACAGATGGTGCACCGTGCACAACACCTCTCTCCACGACCTCGCAGACTGCCGCGCGGTCAAAAGCTTGGCCGAGCGGACGAGGAAGTGGGAGGAGGAGAGGAGGCAGGAGCGCCGTGAGGGCAAGTCCCCGGCGACTTCCACCGGCAACTGGCGAAGTGAGGCCAGGCAGAAGGCCCCCGCCGAGGACATCGATGATGGCGATGATGGTCTGGGCTTTTAGGAGCCCGAGGCTACCGTCGCCACCGTTGATGGGGGAGCGTGCGCTCACTCTTCTCGCCGGAGGCTCAGGGCCATGAAGCGAGAGCTTCTGGCCGCGGCCCCTACCCATGAGGCGACGTGGCGGGAGCGTTGGTCGGAGGTCGCCCTCACCTTTGACTAGACCGACCACCCGCCATGCGTTGCCCGGGGAGGGCAGATCGCGATGGTGGTTTCCCCCACCGTCTGCAATGTGAAGTTGGGGCGCGTCCTGATAGACGGGGGCGCGGCCCTCAACATCCTCTCCCCCACGCCCTTTGATGCTATCAAGGCCCCGGGGATGGTGCTCCGGCCGTCCCAGCCGATCATCGGTGTGACGCCGTGTCACACCCCGATTTTCGATCGGGATTAAAAATTACCTAATAAAACATTTTCCAGAAATTAAATAAAAATCAAAAGCAATTTAAACAAGTGAAATTAGCAAGGAAATCAAAATTTTCCTTTAAAAATCATGGCCGGAAATATTTTTGTAATATTCTCTGTGCCTTAAAGTACTCTCCAAAATTTTTCGTCAATTTTTGGAGCTCAAGAAATAATTTTAAAGTCACAAAGATCATTCAACTGATTAAATTAATTAAAAAACGAATTTAAAAATGTCCCTTTTGTTTTGGGCCGTTTTCGGCCCAAAATCCTCTCTCTTTCCCGCGACCCCCTCCCCTCTCCTTCGGCCCAAGGCCGCGCCCGCGCCGCCCGCGCCCCCTCCCCTTCCCGGGCCGGCCTGAGGCCGTGGCCCAAAGGCCGCCCGGAAGTCCGCCGCGCCTCCCCCCGCGTCGCCCGGTCGCCAACGGGTAGGGCCCACGACCGAGTCGTCCCCGACTCGCCCAGCCGCCGTCGCGCCCGCTCCGCCGCTTTTCCCGGCGGGATTCCCGCCGCGCTGCCCTTATATTTTTCCCCTCCCCGCGACCGCCGCCCCTCGTTTTCCCCTCCGCCGCCGCCCCAAACCCTAGATCGGAGCCGCCGCCGCCTCCTTCGTCACCGCCCGGGTGAGCTCCGCCGCCACCCCTTTTCCTCCTTCCTTCCCAACCACCGTCGTGTGTGCCACCCGTGTCGTCGCCGTCGCGCACGCCGCCGCTCTGCCACGCCGACGGCCGCATCCGGCCGCGGCCACGCCGCGGCTTCCCGGCCGCGCCTCCGGCCGGCCTCCGTTGCCGTTGCCGCTCGGAGAGCTCCTCTCTCTCCCGTTTTTTCTTTTTTTTGTTCCCCCGGTGCGCCGCCGCCGGCACAGCGCCTCCGCCGTCCTCGCGTCGCCGCCTCGCGCCGCCGCCGCGCCGCCCGCCGCCGCACCGCCGCCACCGTGCCCTCACCGGGTCGGCCTAGGGTTTCGGCCGAACCCTAGCCGCCCGCCCCGGCCTAGAGGCCGGCTCCTTCTTTTTCCGGGCCGGCCCACCGCTCCCTCCGGCCCAGCGGCCGTCGGGCCGATTGGCCCATCTCCCTGCAAAAGTCTATTTTGCGTCCCCCTCCCCTTTTCTCACGTCGGCCCATCACCCCGCTCGGCCCGATTGGCCCACCTTCTCGCGAAAAGTCCACTTCACGTCCCTCCCAGCCCTTTCTCCTCTATTGGGCCGTCGGCCTATTATCCTTTCTCCACACAAAAGTCTACTTTATGTCCCTCGGCCCTTTTAACTTTTTCCGAGGAAGCCCAGTTCATCTCCTCAGGTCTAGTTTACCTCTTTTTCCTCCCCGGTTCACCGACACTTGTGTCGCCGACTCGTGGGCCCCTCTTGTTTGGCCCAATCCACACCCAGACCACGTGGCCGCCCGCGGCTTCGCCACGTTGGCGTCCACGTCGGTGCTACTTTTTTCCTTCCGTCCGCAGTGGCTGCCACGTCGGTGCCACGTGGTGCTTTTCCACCGTGGACTGTCCACCCTTGACCCGTTGACACGTGGGACCCGCCATTCCGGCGCCGATTCCCATTGATGATGTCAGCGTAGTCCTTTCCTTTGTAAAATTAGTTAATAATTGCGCAATAAATCAATTTAATTTCTAGAAAATCATTTAAATGGCTCAAAATTTCTAAAATTCATATCTAATTCATATGAACTCCAAATTGAGCCATTCAACTTGCAAAATTCATCTAAAATTGAGCTCTACATGTTTGTTTACTTTTTATGTATTGTTTACTTGGTTTTTATTAGAGTTTTTCCTCATTTTGCGTGCCAGCGTGTAGATTTCGCCGTTTCGGAAGTTCGCGCTCGCGAGGAAAGAGTCCGGAAGATTGTTTGAAGAAGCAAGGCAAGTCACACATTTCTCCTTGAGCATGTTGTACCTATTTTACGAAATGTTTTCCATTTGCAAATAAAGTGCATGTTTTGCTAATTACATGGGAATATGGTTTACCTATCCGTTCGCTTGTGCCATGTTTACTTGTTAACCGTCCTTTGTTAACCTTGGGTGATAATCTGACCAGCGTGGGTCACTTATGTTCACTCTGCTAGAATTATATATGCTTAGCCATGCTTAATTACCACTAGCTCACTTAATAGGATAATTACACTGTTTACAATTAGCTTCTAACGAGCAGTTCACTCGAGACACCCGACCATTGTTTTATTGGTCGTAATTATCCAACTAAAATATGACCTAATGGTGGGCTGTGGGTGCATGGTTTTGCTGGTCGCACCCATGGAAATTAAGGACCGGTTCATGGGAAACCCTGGAAGAATAACAGTGCTTACCACAAGCAAGAATGGGCAACTGCTGGACTTGTAGTGTAACTTTCCTCTAGCTGACGTACACTGGTTAGGGTGAGCGTGATGGAGTTTGGATGGGCCCTGCGACGGTCTATGCAGCTGCCGGATTCACCAAGGCACGAGGGGGGTTGCCCACTGCCTTTTGAGGGGTGGGGGCGAAACCCGAGGTGGTACGATTGGTTAGAGAGGGTTATACGAAAGGTCTTGTCACGATTTTCCCCTTTGCAGTATCGTGGTGATACTTCGGNGGTGCGCTTGGTTAGGAGGAGTTATGCGAAAGGTCTTGTCACGATTTCCCCCTTTGCAGTATCGTGGTGATACTTCGGGGCATGGTAACATGTGTGGAATCGTGTCTTGTGGGTACAGTTGTGCACCTCTGATCAGAGTAAAACTATTCGAATAGCCGTGCCCGCGGTTATGGGCGATCGACCAGATTCACCGTGATTAGTCTCACATGTTTAATTAATCTGACTTAATGAACTGGTGTAGTTCAGGTGGAATGGTTGGGCCTGTTCAACGTGGTTGTAGCGTTGTTCAGTGGAGATTTAATATTGCTTTAATTAAACAACTGTTTTACTGTTTTAAAATGTAAAGGTTTTCGACCGCTTTTCTGCAAATAGCCATAAGCCTCCCTTTGTCTCCCCTGTGCACGTTTGCATCATTGGTGTGACTTGTTGAGTACGGTGGTTGTACTCAATCTTGCTATTTTTCCCCCTTTTCGGAAGTTTAGTACTTCTGAGTTGAAGATGAAGTTAGAGGATCAAGGCTCAGACCCCAGTTGAGTTTGCCTGTGGAGTGGAGCTGAAGCCCGCTAGGATCGTCTCTTTCCGCTGCTGTTTTCTTTTTGGTGTGAGGACTAAGTGCCTCTGTTGTAAGTATTTATCGCTTTATTTACATTTGGATCTGTTTATTGATTTGTCGTTTTGTGTACCCTGGTTGATGCCTGGACAGGGACTTAATACACAAAATGGTCTGGAAATTTGGGAAAATTTCTGGGCGTGACACGCCAGGGCACACCTGGCCGCTGGGTCACATCGACCTCCCGGTCACCTTCGGTGGTCCCGCCAACTTCCGCACTGAGTGGGTGGACTTTGATGTGGCGGACCTTAGTCTGCCCTACAACGCGGTCCTGGGAAGGCCCACGTTGGTAAAGTTCATGGCGGCCACCCACTACGCCTATCTCCAGATGAAGATGTCGGGCCCCAGTGGCCCCATCACCGTCCACGGCGACCTCAAAGTCACGCTCGCTTGTATGGAGCAGCGCGTGGACCGCCTCGCCGTGGTGTCCAAGCCTGCAGGCGGTGATAAGAGGCTCAGCGCCTCCACCTCGCTCGCCCTGAGGCAGCGGATGGCCTCAGGCGATGAGGTCCCGGTGAAGGAGGTCGCCCTGGGTGACGGCCCGTCCAAGACCACCCGGATCGGTGGTCTCTTGGATGACAAATAGGAAGACGCGCTCGTCTCCTTCCTGCGGGCAAACGCCGACGTCTTCGCGTGGAGACCGACGGACATGCCCGGGGTCCCCAGGGAGGTGATTGAGCACCGTCTCACCATGCGGCCAGGCGCAAGGCCCGTCCGGCAGAAGGTGCGGCGGTAGGCCCCGGAACGCCAAGCTTTCATCCGCGAGGAGGTGGCGCAGCTTCTAGAGGCCGGATTCATCCGTGAGGTCATCCATCCGGAGTGGCTCGCGAACCCGATCATCGTCCCCAAGGCGAACGACAAGCTTCGGATGTGCGTTGACTACACCGACCTCAACAAGGCATGTCCTAAGGACCCTTATCCCCTGCCACGCATAGATCAAATCATCGACTCCACCGCGGGGTGCGACCTTTTATGCCTTCTAGATGCATACTCAGGATATCATCAGATTCGCATGGCTAGGGAGGATGAGGAAAAAACTGCATTCATTACCCCTGTAGGAACTTATTGTTATACAACCATGCCCTTCGGGTTAAAGAATGCAGGTCCTACTTTTCAGCGTACTACTCGTATTTCTTTGGGTAGTCAGATAGGACACAATGTTGAGGCCTATGTCGATGACTTGGTTGTGAAAACGCGCAACCAAGAGACCTTGCTCTCAGATTTAGCGGAGACTTTCGCAAGTCTCCGCTCCGCCCGCATAAAGCTGAACCCCGAAAAGTGCGTGTTCAGCGTGCCTGCGGGCAGGCTTCTCGGGTTCTTGATCTCTGCCCGAGGCATTGAGGCCAACCCCGAGAAGATACGAGCTATAGAGCGGATGCGCCCCCCTAGCAAGCTTAAGGACGTGCAATGCGTCACCGGATGCATGGCTGCCTTAAGCCGATTCATATCGAGGCTGGGAAAGAAGGCGATGTCCCTATTTAAGCTCAAACGCTCCGGGCCGTTTACCTGGACGGAGGAGGCTGAGCGGGCCCTCACCCAGTTGAAGGCATACCTCAGCTCTCCCCCGATCCTGGTCGCCCTGGAGCCAGATGAGCCGTTGCTACTCTACTTGGCGGCAACCCCGCAGGTAGTCAGCGCGGCGTTGGATGTGGAGCGCGACGAGGACAGCCCTCGGCCCACGCGCCCCCACCCTGTGTCGACCTGACCCGGGAGAGAGCAGGGAGGAGAGGCCCCCGAGCCGGACGGCGGCCTAAGGCCCCTGACGACTGGATGTGTCCCTCTGCCCGCTTGTCCGACGGCGCCGGACGCCCCCGACCCCCAAGAAGGCCCTCGGGCCACTGTGGGAAGGCCGCGCCCGCCGCACTCCGACCCCGAGGTCGTCGACACAGAAGCCGAGTGGGCCTGGCAAGGCCCCTCGTACGATGAGCGCCCCGGGAACGGTGCCCTCAACGAAGAGGACAGGCCCCGCCGAAAGGTGCAGCGGCCCATCTACTTCGTTAGTGAGGCGCTGCGGGACGCCAAGACCCGATACCCTCAGGCCCAGAAGATGCTCTACGCAATTCTGATGGCCTCGAGGAAGCTGCGCCATTATTTTCAGGCGCATCGGGTCACGGTGGTCACGTCCTACCCCCTCGGCCAAATCCTACACAACCGAGAGGGTACTGGACGGGTGGTAAAATGGGCAATCGAACTCTCCGAGTTTGACTTGTGCTTTGAGCCAAGCCACGCGATCAAGAGCCAGGCACTCACCGACTTTGTGGCGGAGTGGACCTCGGCTCCCGAGCCCGTCTCCGCTCCCGAGGCCAACACGAGCCCCTCGCAGCTGCCTCACGCCGCCTACTGGGTGATGCAGTTCGATAGTTCCCTGGCCCTTCAGGGCGCCGGCGCGGGGGTCACCTCGACCTCGCCGAGCGGAGACGTCCTTAGATATCTGGTTCGCCTAGATTTTCGAGCAACCAACAATATGGCGAAGTACGAGGGACTCCTTGCAGGACTCAGAGTGGCGGCCGGAATGGGGATCCGCCGCCTCCTGGTTCAAGGCGACTCCCAGTTGGTCGTTAACCAGGTCTCCAAGGAGTACCGGTGCTCCGACCCGCAGATGGACGCCTACGTCCGCGAGGTGCGGCGTATGGAGCGCCATTTCGACGGGATAGAACTCCGGCACGTGCCCAGACGGGGTAACGCGGTCGCCGACGAGCTCTCAAGGCTCGCTTCATCGCGAGCCCCGACCCCACCGGGCGCCTTTGAAGAAAGGCTTGCCCAGCCGTCGGCGCGACCCGACCCCCTAGGGGAGACGGACGCGCCTGAGCGGCCCCCGAGGCCCGTCGGAGTCCAGGCCTCGGGACCCGGGGGGGCCGACCCCGGCCCCCCAAGATTGATCGCTTGGATGGCTGAGATCCAGGCGTTCCTCACAGATCAGACTCTACCCGAGGATCGCGAAGGGAGTGAACGCGTCCATCGTATCTCCAAGCGCCACGTGCTGGTGGAAGGGACCCTCTACCGGCGCGGGGCCAATGGAGTCCTCCTGAAGTGCATTCCTCGGGAACAAGGCGTCGAGCTTCTTGCCGATGTCCATAAAGGCGAGTGCGGAGCCCACTCCGCCTCGCGCACCTTGGTTGGCAAGGCCTTTCGCCAGGGTTTCTATTGGCCGACGGCGCTCCACGATGCAGTTGACCTGGTCCGACGATGCAGGGCGTGCCAGTTTCACGCCAAGCAAACGCATCAGCCGGCTCAGGCCCTGCAGACCATACCTCTTTCATGGTCGTTTACTGTCTGGGGGCTGGACATCCTGGGTCCCTTCAGGAGGGCCCCGGGCAGGTTCGAGTATCTGTATGTCGCAATCGACAAGTTCACTAAGTGGCCCGAGGCTTATCCGGTCATCAAGATCGACAAGCACTCAGCGCTAAAATTCATCAGGGGCATCACTGCTCGGTTCGGGGTGCCTAACCGTATCATTACGGACAATGGCACCCAGTTCATTAGTGAGCTCTTCGGCGACTACTACGAAGACATGGGCATCAAGCTCTGTTTCGCCTCGCCCGCCCACCCCAAAAGCAACGGCCAAGTGGAACGCGCCAATGCTGAAATCCTCAAGGGCCTCAAGACCAAGACCTTCAACATCCTCAAGAAGCATGGCGACTCGTGGATCGAGGAGCTGCCAACGGTGCTCTGGGCGAACCGAACCATTCCAAGCCGAGCGACCGGGGAAACGCCTTTCTTCCTCGTCTACGGCGCGGAGGCGGTCCTCCCATCCGAGCGCACCCTGAGGTCCCCTCGGGCCACCATGTATTGCGAGGCTGATCAAGATCAGCTTCGCCGAGACGACCTCGACTA